>CAAKMY010008313.1:0-45535 GCA_901111285.1 Corrigiola litoralis
ACCTCAAATAGTGTCAAAAGTCAAAGGCAAAGAATTGGTGGAAATGGAGGGAGTACAATTTACGTAAATAGACACATTCACAATTTATGGGAGGGTGATAACTACTTTTTGTAAAAAAGCGATCACTTTAAGACTGTCTAATTTTAGTTAAAAATAGACGGTCTCATATGAAACTTTATGCTAAGTAACTTGAGATTACTATAGCATAATAACCCCGCCTTCCGCCCCAACCAATTTAATACAAGTATTTTATATTGGAAAATGTGACTAGGAAATGTTATAAAATGGTAATTTTTGGATGCTCGTTGACAGGGGCGTATCCTCAGAGTTGCGAGGGGTAGCATCGGCTACCCTAAAATTTAGCTGGGAAAAGGTAGAAAAATGGTAGAGAAGTGTAGAAAAATGGTAGAAAAATGGTAGAAAAATGGTAGAAAAGTGTAGAAAAAGAGTAGAAAATGGTAGTAGTAAATATAGGCTACCCCCATTTTAAATTCTTGGATCCGCCCCTGCTCGTCGAGAAAGTTACTTCACCTAAAATGTGAAAGGATGTTGGATTTTCAATATTCGAGGAGCACAAATTGAAGATTTGACATGATATCAATGTGTGAGATTTTAGGATGAAATTAATTTGGATAATTAAAGTGGACAATTGAAGTGGAAGAACAACATATACGTTGCATACGATTTATGACGATTTTAACTTATTTTGTGTTGATTGACCCCATCTATGTTATTCGCACACATTAGAAGCACATGATAAATATCTGACAGACTGACACGGATATGGCAGGCATTGTTAGGTTGTTTGGTTTATTTTCGAGGATCATACCAAAGATTTCATATCCATTAAGGTATCGGATACGGACATATAGTTTCGCCATTGGTATGGCAAGGTAAATGAAGGACTTGAGTAACATAATTGACGTTTTCTACAATTATAATTTGCTAGAATGTCAAAGCTTTTCTCCGTACTATTTCAGGAATTGATGATTAGCTAGCTGTTACCGTACTTGACAGAAGAGACAAATAATCTTTCTGTGTCATCTCCGTTCGTGCAGAACTTTTATTTAGAGTATAACTCCCTCTGTCCCATTGTATTACTACATTTAGAAAAAATGTGATGAGTTTGAATAATGTCGTGAATCAATGAGACACACAGATATGATGTTTGTTTTGTAACTTTGTTTCTAAATTACAATGTAAGTTTATCTGAAATAAAGCTTAATTTCCTTATTTTTCCTGTTAATGGGACGATATGTCCAGTGCTGGCACCGGCTTGCTATCAATGATGGCCGCACGTGCAATGGACCAAGCTGTCCCAACTGGGGTAGGTGGTGAGAAAGGGAGAGTAACCGCATGTGAGTCTTACCTTCCGATGGTGAAGTTGATGAGGAAAGTCTTACGTCACAATGGTATGGAGAAGAAAATAAAGGTCATCAACAAGCGCTCTGATGAACTGAAAGTCGGCGTTGATATCAATACCCGGGCAGATATACTTGTGGGTATATTAAACTTAACTCATTAGTTACTCTCTTTTCTAAGAATGTAAACTCTTGCTATTACTATGCTACTTGAAGTGGTAAACTATGAGACATAAGCTCTATTGTCTTAATAAGCTCAAAACTGTGTCTCTATGGTGTACAAGTGTCAGGTTCTGTTCCATGGGGCATGAGCACCTCCTCTTGCCTGCATGAGAAATAAGAAGAGTTCCTATGCTATGAAGATCTCTTTAGTATTAACTTTCAGTGTTTTGCCTTGTTCTTGAGATTTTAGCATTATTGGTGCAAATCCAAATTATGAGTCTGGACACTAAATAAATGAACTAACCTTCTAAGTATGTTTCATATGTTGGGCATCTCTTTGGCTCTTTGCTAATTATCTGTCGTTTTGCAACTTGAAAATTCGTAAGGAGAGACATACATGTTTAAATCTGATGCATTAATAATTCATTATCATGCAAGATAACCAATTTAATCAAGCCTAAGCGGATTGAGGCCCAATTAATGGCTTTATTCCTGAAACAAGCATGAGGAACTTGGTTTTCTGTACTTTGTCATTTTGAGACACTCTTTTTTAGTTTGACTGTTTATCAATTGGATACTAATCTGTGTAACCTTGATTGGGAAATCAAAATTTAGGTTAGTGAGATTTTGGACTCAGAGTTGTTGGGAGAAGGACTGATACCTACTTTGCAAAATGCACATGATGAACTGCTGGTTGAGAATCCTCAAAGTGTACCATACCGGGCAACAATATATGGCCAGGTAAATCATCCAGAAGTTTTTGATCTGTGTCGGTTACATGGACAAGATGGTCAATTAATATGTAGAAGTGCGTAAAATCTCCATGACACTGAAGATTCTAACATGGTATTAGTTGGTGAAGGCAAAATTAAAAAATGTGAAGTGTGTTACTGATTTAAGACACTTGTCAACATGGAGCAGAGTTACAGATTCCTTTTAATTTGACCTTTGTTGTGTGTAGACAACAAGGGACATATACTTTGATCACTTTTTAACGAATTGCAAATCTATTCTCAGCTTGTTGAAAGCTCATTCTTATGGAGGATGCATGATCTCCATAAGAATGAGGTTTGCGCATCAGATGGAATTCGTCTTGTCCCAACTGAACTGGACTCCGTTTTGCATGTCAAAGCACGACAGTACCCTATGCATTGTGACTCATTGCGAGATGAAATTAAGCTGGTAAACCTGCTTGTCTAAACCCTTCCTGGAAGCCTCACATTCCTGAAGTTTTTCTTAATTTAGCATCCTACAGCTTTCAGAACCCTTCAAAGTTTTTGAATTTGACTTTTGGAAACGGCCAGACAGTCATGGAGAGGTTAAGCAGCTCATTGAAGCCAGTGATGGTGGAAGAGTGAATGCTGTTGTCTCTTGGTATGTCACCCTAGATGCTAAGATAAATCATCATTGTTTCTTTGCCTACTTTTAATAACAGCATGTTTGCGTGTTTAGGTGGGTTCTTCAGCTTGATCAAGAAGGAACTATATTTTACTCTACTGCACCAAAATGGATAAAAGAATCACGGACAGAAATTCCAGGTACTTTTATCAGTCCGTACTAGAATTTTTTAATGCATAGTGCTGCTTGTTACGAAACATTGTCCTGTTATATCAGTGAGAAACACCTTCATGCTGATCCAAAGTGTTACGTGTTAAGTTTTCTTGACATCTTCTCAACAAAGTATGACCGTGGTTTCCGTAGCTAGTGATAGAGTTCACCAGAGAAGCAGTTGTTGGAGTTCCTGTTGTTGCTACGTTTGTGTCTTGCATGTTAATTGATCTTATTGATTCACCAGGTGGTGAGAATTGGTGTGACCACTGGAAACAATGCGTTTGGTTTGTCCCGGAAAGGGGTTTATCTGTATCCAAGGGCGAAGATGTTCATTTACATGCTGTCCATACAGACATTAGTTTTTCCTATTACCTTGAGGTTCAAAGCCAAACAACTGAGAGTGGGCATAGTTCCAGCAATAAAGATTTTCAGCAGATATTGTCACCCGAAAAAATTGCAACCTATTCCGATGACAACTGGAGACAGTCTGTGTTATTAGCTATGCGGAATGCTGTAAGTGCTTATCTTTGTCCTTGTTTTAGATATTTGGGTCATCCATTCATACTTTAGTTTTCATCATGTATTTTGATATATATATATATAATGGTATAGAACTAACTGTAAGGCCTAGCAAGCAGAACTCTCTAAATACAGTAAGGCCACATAGTTACATAGGAAAAACTATGGACTGAAAGGCTTGTAAGGAAATTCTACTGTATATGTTGAAGGTGTTTGCCATAAGTGAAATTTTTTTAGCTGTAAACTGTATGTTTGATGAGTCTTTCTTTTATCATGTGGTTCTGGTTTGAATTGTTTGTTCTCAACACTCAAAATCAACCATAGCTGTTGCATGCTATTTCTAGAAAACTTTGACTATGTTGCTCATTATATTGCTCTTAGTCGTGTCGTTTAGTTTCTTTTAACTTCATCTTCTGAATGCACTCCTGTGTTAGTGTCTTGCTGCTTCTTTCATCATGTCTCTGTTCCATGCAAACTCAACCGCAATTGATATATGGATAAGACCTTGTCCACATTGCTTCCATCATGTCTGCCCTTTTTATTCTTTCTACTAATAACATGTCTTTCAACTGATGATGTAACCAATGCATATGGGGCTATGGGCAACTCAACATCCTCAAAATCTGTTCTTTGCTTCCGCACCTCCATCGATCCCCCTCCCCTTTTCGCTGCTACTTTGTATGTCATGTATTTGCACTTTTCCTACATGTGCCATGCATATTTACTGAGAAATTGCTTACCTACATTCTTTTTGGCATGTAATATAGTAATATACATAGTGTGGACTAGCAAAGGTGGTTTCTAGGAAGCTCTGTGTCTTTCTTCGTTTCTTTCTTGCTTGTGCATGCTCTAATCGCCTTTTCTTTTCTCTATTTTTCCTGTATGAATTGAAGTTTGCCTTTTGCAGTTGTGCAGAAGGGATTCCCATCTATGTTTTGTTGCGGATGATAGTATTTTTTTAGCTACAGCCGTTGCTCATCTCTGCAAAACATCAAATATAATGTTATTGTTTCCTGGGCTGCGAGAGAATGGTTTACAGTATCTTCAAGCTATTGCTCCATTAAACCAGTTTGCTGCACACCGTTTTAAACTTCTAGACCATAGGAAAGACTGCATATCGATGCATGATACTGATGAGCAAAAGGTAGTCTTAACTTTCATCTTTGTACCACATTTATAATTTTTACAGCATGTGTTTCTATATTCTCATATCATATGCATCAATTATTGCAGCACAGGTAGCATTAAGTAATCGACTTATCATATATACTTCTCTTTAATTAAAGATGCTTATTCTCTCTTTGTAGGTTGACCTACTGGTTGGAGAGCCGTTCTACTGTAGATGTGAAACTCAGCTTCCGTGGAAAAATCTGAGATTTTGGTAAGTGCATTGTTATATATAATGGTGTTTGAAACACTTATACTAACTATTTCTTGGGATCTAGATGATAAATTTGTCCCAGAATCTATTGCTCAAATTTGGCAGAATTCTAGAGTAAATACGTTGGAAAATAAAAAAACATTGGTTTGTCCAAGTATAGTTTTCAATATCCGTAAGCATCCTTGTATTTGAGGCTCTTACCCATGGTACCTCACTTTCCATGCTCTAGGGACTGCTGAGCGTTTGGTTTATGGTTATTTTACCCTCCCCTAGCTTCACACCCATCCTTAGCTGAACAATGTTGCACTAAACCTTGAATAAAATGCAATTTTCTCTGAGTGCCTATTGTGTTGGTCTTATCTGCTTCATAATTCTTTTATAATAGTATTTCATAATAATCCTTTGAATCTTAGGCTTTGAGCCATGTAGCCTTGCTTCGCATGAGGGGAGTGTTGAGCATATTGGTCATTTGGTTGTGATTCTTTAACCTTCCCCAGCTCCTTGGTAACCCCTATCCTTGACTCAACAATGGTGGACTAGGTTGCTACTCTGTAAGGCCCTCAGTGTGTAATTCACTAATTTGTATGCATTATCTGCTTATAATCCTTTTAACTGTAGTCTATGATGCTCGGACTCGTCATCTGTTATCCAACTCGGAACGTCTTTGGGTGTCGGACTCAGCTACTTTTCAAAATTTGCATGTTTTTAGCCTAGAATGGAGTATCCCGTGTCTGTACTCATATTCGTGTGGAAAGCATCCAAACACAGGTACTTGAGGAAAAATGAATAGCCCGTGCCTCGTAGACTGTAGAATGTCATGTTTCTTTTGTGTAAACTTCTTAATAAGGATTTTCCATGTTACTTTCATTTAGAAGAAAGACATGTTTGTTAGGAACGCGAAGAGGCTTGTTCTAGAAGACCCGCAACGTATGATGATGTCCCGTTACTGATAGATCTATGAATCTGGGGAAAAAGAATAGGGTATTTAGTGATTGCCTTGAGGCAACATTCCTCCAAGTGCCCATCTCAGCGCTAAATGGCAAAAGATGCAGCCAGTCGAGACTATTTTGAATGCTGAAATTTTTTGTCAGTTCGAGAAAGTCCATATATGTTGGCTTATTCAAATGCATGTTACTGCATCTGATTAGTGATTAAATGAGCTTATGTGGCTAATGTTCAACCCTGTAAGCATCTGGCTTCTGTTCTGTGAGGTCATTCATTTTGGTATTGTGACTGCACTGGACTTCTAATGCCTGATGCTTATGATTTTGTCTTTGGTTGGTTTATTACTTCCGATCTTTCTGTGCTGTATGGTAAACAATAATCATCATTTTCCTGAGTGGGTCAGGAAGGAAACAACAAGTCTTGGGGGATTAATATCCGAAGATGCACGTATTATTCCCTGCAGAGGAATTTTACGAGTTTGTGCCATGTCTCTTCCTGTGAGTGTCTTTGATATACCTTGTCGATTGTGGGTGTTCTCTGGTGAAAAAGTGACTTTATGATGTATTGATCAGGACCTATGGAGAAGCAGATGCAGTCTTGCCAATATCGAAGGGTTTGACCATTCTGTTGTAAATGCCACGCTAGGGGCATGTGGATACTTGCCGTCATCTCAGGAGGGCCCTATGCTACCCTTTTTTGTTTGGCAATGCGGGCAAGCAAAGGTATAGAAACATCTTCATCCCTGTTCCATGTCTTTCACCTCATTCTCCTCATTTCATGCATATGAGAATTACCTTTTTCAACGAGTGTCCATGGCTGACAGGAATTGAGTGAGAGATGTACGCTCATGGAGTTTGATTTCTCAATACCTATGAGTTCTTGCTCTGGGAAAGGAAAGGTACACTATTGAAAGATCACATGGACGGAAAATGTCCTGATGATTCTGTTTTCCTATTTTGAATTGCTTACCGTTTTGCTCATAGCCCTGCTAGATAATATTTATTTTAGCCACACTGTATTTTATATTTTTATGTATGAGAGGTCCTGCTATCAAATTAACTTTCAGGTAGATGAAAATATTACTAGTTCACTGTCTATTTAAATTATCATGTACTGGCTTTTGGCTCATCACTGTCTATTTTATGTATTGGGCTTTTGGGGCTGTTGGATATGGACATGAACAGATTGAATGGGTAAGAAATTAGAATCATTTCCTTCCTTTCGACTCAAACCCTGATGAACCAAATATTACCATACATTTTTTCCCGCCTAAATTATTAGGTGTTTGTAAGGCGTGGTGCCGCGCAACTGCTACTTGTATGCATCTGATACATCTTTCGTGGAGCAGTTGTTTGCATGAAAATTATTCAAAAATGAAAAATGCTTCTCTGCTGCAGGTTCCATTTACCAAGACTGGTGTATGCCATGGTTTTGCACTTTGGATTGACTGGGTATTGGATGCAGAAAATGGCATTGTCATATCAACTGGCCCAGGTATGAATCACTAATGGATGAATTGTCTATCCAGTATTGATTTATTCTGTTGACGATTATGATATCCGTTTGTATGTAGATCATAGACATTGGAGGCAAGGAGTAAAGCTCTTAACAAGACCTGTACCTGTTGCCAATGAGGACCATAAACATTCTGATGAAAGTCACGCGGTGGAAATTTTGGCTAGTTTTGACTCATCAACTGGCAGTCTCATAATTCAGCAAAATTTTATACAGTGAGAGGCGTCTGTAGCCAATGTATGTGGACTTGTGGAGTATTGCAGTTGAGCTTCTCATCTTCAGTCCATTGTTGTAAACCTTCCAGTAAAATTGTTGTATCTCCATTGGACGTTGAGAGGCTTGAATGCCAGGTCCGCCCTTGGGCTATTTATGAAAGAGATGACCTTTATTTGGTTCCAAGAGCATCAGTGGTGGTAGTCCTTTCTTGAGTAAAGTGAATAATGTAGTCGGTAATGAAAAGGTACAGAAAGTACTTAGGTAAGTTTTACGTTTCCTAATTACTGGCTCAAAGGGCATGGTTTAAGAAGAAGTATGGTTGGACTCTTAAGGTGGGAAGTACTCGTACGCAGACCATGCATGGGGTATCTCTGCAGTACTGTTGTACTGGTGGATTGCCTACAGGGCCACAGGAGGTGTCACTTAGGTCCTATTTGAATGAGATGCTTCTTCCTTTCGACATGGTCTTGTCAGCCTGCAAATTAACCCTACATGCGCAAGCCTTAGTTTTATGTAAGTTCATGGAGGAGTCTGCAGCATTATGTAGCCTGCATGTACTTTAGAACCTCGAATATACGAATCTTGTATGTTAGTGATCACTGGTAATACTGTCGTGAGTAGACAAGAGAGAAAGAGAGAGCACTTGTACTAGTCTTATAATGTGTTTGCATTATGGGCAAATGGTTAATATCATACTCTTTTGTCCAAGGTTATGTGCATGATATACTCCGATTATTGCTGCAGTCCTGCAGCCAAATGTGCGAATATTGTCGCTAGCTCACACTAGTAGTTAAGCAGAACTGCAGTTGGGTGACTGTTATTTTGGACGCTGGGTTTATAAACCCCATTAGTGTTTTTTCTTTCTTGTGAGGGCAATCCTATTGTGTCATGCTATCGGATCCTCAGAAGTCAGAACTATGTTAATTGTTTTAATTAGGGGAATTTTAGTTGTTGTGAGCTTCGTGCTCTTAGATATCCACTATTCAAAACTTGTGATGTTTGCCGCTTATGGCTTTATTGCTTTAATAAATGGATTATAAATTCTCTTTAGTAAAAAAGAATGACTGTGGATTATCGAAATAAAGCTGAAGGTTCCCTGTATATCAGCGCTCATTACTGATACTCCGGTCACTCATTTCCCTACTTTTTTGCAAAGGATGCTAACATTTTATCAACAACACTGCGAGCCTATATAGCTAAATATTGGATGGACATCTGTAGTAAAATAGATTATCAGAGAAAGACAGTGGCGACAGGAGAGCTAGCTCATAGGAGTAATCAACTAATCACCAGAGAAATCCTCTACAAAATACTGAAAAGGAGGATCATGCAGAAGGTGGACTTATTGATCATTTCATTCAAAATCAAAGAACCGATAGTCCCCTTTCGGGAAAAAATTAACAAAAAGGGACATATGATACTTTTATTCTATCAGCTGCACTATTTATAATTACAAATACAATGACTATCAGTCCTTTCACCTGTGAGATTAATGAATTACATGACAAACTTTGTAAAAGGCAAGTTGTGTGAGCTATATCTGACTGTAGGTGCCTAACAAACAGCTGTAAGACGCAACAATTGTCTGGTTAACGGCAAAACAGGTCTACAACCTATGATCTTCATGGGGTATCAGCAACCGATCGTAATCGTCAACCACCACCTAATCATAATCATGGACTCATATTAGTATTCAGTAACACCGAATTGTGGTCAATGACAATCATGTACAAAAAAATGATGTTACCTGGTAGTTTTGACCCGTATAGGTGTACTGGACCAGCAGTTTTTTAGGCTCTGCTGGACAAGGGTCGCAGAAGCCCATAATGCCAGATTTCTTCACACCCTCGTGAAGCTGCAATGAAAAGATTTAAAATTAAGAAAACAAGAGAACAAAGATGAGTAGATGACTACAGTCGTACTCTTATAGTCCTATATATAGATGCTTCAAAGATGTGAAGCAACAGACTTTACACAAGCGCTGGAAATTCAAAGGATTTTATGCAATGTAATAAACTTGAATGATAAAAGAAGAGGATCTTACCTGCAATTGCCCTAAATCATTGACCAAGAAGTTCAGGGGTATAGTTACGTCAATGACTTGTGAAGCCAAATCATCACTCGAATCTTCTGAATCATCTTGCTTCTTCAAAGCTTTAGCACTTCCATAGACTGCTTTCGTAATGACTAATCCACCAAGTTCCATTTGTTTATTTCTCTTTCTATTAGCCACATTTTCTAACAGCTGCTGAGCCTTCGCTGCAGCTGCCCTCGCCTGTTGAACCTGATTGGAAGAGTTATCAACACGGTAAATACAAGGCAGGAAGTTCTACATATTTTTTTCAAGAAAGCCTTTAGAGAACCACAGTAAAGGTTCATCTTCATTTTTATCAAGCTGCTTTCTCAAACGTATGTAGTAAGTACAAATCAACATCTTTTCACAGTATCACAACAGCTCATTTCTTTAATACTAAGCAAAAAGCACAGTATGCAGAAGAAATATGGCAAATTAATCAATGATAGTTTACATAGATAAGAACCAGATGAGAGTAATGGTAAGAGCAGAAAAGTGTTGTGTTAACCTGGCCCGATGTTTTCTCCATATTTTCTAGCGCCTTCTGCTTCTCTCTTCTTTGATAATAAGGTTTAGCAACAAATTTCTGCACGAAACAGAATATAGTTAATCAAAACAAGCCCATAAAAGCTAACTCCAATTGAAGTTGGCTTTGACACCAGCCATACGGCCAATAATCAACTGTTTAACCGATATAACCAAAACTTATAAGATATGCAACCATAAATTCTGAAGTATGGCCAAATTCAAAAACATCTATCTATTCTTCTGCTAACATCAACTTCTGCATACATCTAACATGTAGTTAACAGTGATCAGTTAATAGGCTATTTTTTGGTTATTGACCTCTACCTAGCCTTCTCTCCCATTCCCTCTCCTCCCACTACATGTGAGTACATATAAGATAGACCGTGTTATTGGACCAGGGGGCTATGAAAGGCACAGTTTACAGGCACTAGCTGGGTCTGCAATTCGCTGAATACTAAAAGGGTAGCTGACACTCACTATAGATGAGTCCTGCCAAAGACAGTGAGCTAGGAGATAAAAGTCAACTTATTTATCTATTTATTTGAAATCACATGCCACATCAACAACTAACCCTTCATGAGTTCATGCATGGACTATCATTAGTTTATGTGATAACATTAAAAAAAAAAAAAAAAAAAAACAGTAGAAGGTAAACATCCAAATGTTTAACAAACCTTTAGAATGAAATAAAGGGATGTTGGGAGAGCAAATGCTCCTGCTGCAAATACAGGATTAATGTAACTGGAAAGCAAAACCTGCAAGGAAACGGTATACCTCATTACAGATCCACAAGGTTCTAACAAAATAGATTCTAGAAAAGACAGTCCCCAGGACTCAATATTAAGGAGGGGGGGGGGGGGGGGGAAGGGATAATATAGGTATCTAATGTTTGTAAAGTTGGCCAGCGATAAATGAATCAAACTAGTCTAAAAACTCAGGTCCTAGTTCTGCAATAATTATAAAACTTTCGTTTTTAAAACATTACAGACTCTCAAAACATATAGTGTCAGGAACATGAATAACTTCTGAATCAACCTGTATAAACCCTAATCTTACAACTTGTTTAATCGAGTTTGGGATACAGTCTCTACAGGATAAATATTATATTACTCAAACACAATGACAAAAGTATAAAAGGGCTCGAGTAAAGAATTTATTGACTATACTGCCATGAACACATCTCATACTCTTCCTAAAGCATTACATGCGTAGATGCAAAATTCAACAAGGTGAAAGCTTCAAGCTAATCAATATTCTGGAAATCTAACTGAGAAATGAGTGATAAGACAGCGTGCATAGTGCCACAACATTTGTAATGTGACAAACAGACAGCAGGCATCATCGGCAAAATATCTCAAAGGAAATGCAGTTGAGAGTTGCACTTACAGGAACTATTAACTTTTGACCACCACGATGCAATTCAAACTTCCAAAAGATTCCCTACCAAGTAGAAAGAGGTCGAAGAAAATCAGCAATAAACCCAAAAGCAAGCTAGTGAAGATCAAACCTGCTAACAAATGATACATTTGCATGAGAGCCTAAAATGACACCTATAGGATTTAGATGGGTGACAATGCTTGCCATGCATATTAGATTTGACGAAATAGTATCATATGGGTTATATATCCACAAAATTCGCCAATTTCAAGTTCATACCTCAGTGTTAATAAAGTAAAACCACGTACCTATCTCTAGTTAATATATAAAGTAGAGTCACAAGTTAGAATTAACCTCACGTTAACACATGACTTCCCTTTATTCGCCGAATGTCCACTTTTAAATATAGTAATTAGTCTTAATAGAATACATATTAGCTTAAAAGTTAGTAAACAATATTTGGAAACAACTAGACAAGATAATTGGGAACTAATCATATCTACCACAAGTAACTCAACATGGATGGTTATAAATGTATTTCTTTTTTTTTTTACCCTTCACTTATTTCTTCTTTTCATAACATTTTAAACTTTTACTAATTTTTTCCTTTTTTTTATTTTCACATGCTAATATTATTTGAAATTAGTTCAGGCGTGCCAATCACCAAAAAGTAAAAGAAAATACTTGTATTTATATAAAGGAGGTTTTTTGGCGCTATACAAAGAGCCACATTAGCAAGTAAAATTAGGAAATTTATGCAATTTTAACTTAGGTAGAAACATTTAAAACAAATTCAGTATGTATAAGAACCTACATGAGTTTTCGAAGAAATAAGAAATGGTAATGGACCAAATTAAAATGACTCATAAAACCATATGCGTATCTAGTATAAAGGGGTGGCAAATGGTCAACGCACTTCATTTCAATGGTCAATTGGAAACAGCTTCTCTGTAAATAACTATTTCAGGGGTAAGGTTGCATACACCCAACCCCTCATTTCTTTGCTTGTACGGGAGCCACTTTGAACGCAATGGGGTGATGCAATCTTGTATTTATTCCAATTCCATTAAAAATTAAAAAAAAAAACTATATAGGAACAATTTCCTATAAAAAACAGGAGATAATAAAAACATGGCAATATTTACAAGAAGATAGATCCACTTCGATATATTACGTCTCTAAACAACGAATGTTTCAACTGTGCACTAGATAGTAATATTATCAATTTGTCCACCACAAGAATGTAAATTATTACCCATATGAGCTCTATGCATCACACGGGCTAACAAATAGGAAGTAAATAATTAGAGATGTCATGATTCTACAATGTGACATCCTTTTGAGTAAATCACACACCAAAAAAAAGTAACAAGAGTTCTCTCATTGCTACAGAAATTAAGACGCAACAATAAACTCATGTAAAGGTCACAACTCACAATACCTGAATCCCTATAGAATACAGTATCCGTACTGTGCTGAAATTAGATATTTTACGTCCCCCACCGATTTCAAAATCAAGAGCGTGGCTACAAAGAGAAAAATCAATGTCAAAAGCCAAACATAGTAAAGTAAATGTATATATATATATATATATGTGTGTGTATTACTCATATAGTCATATCCCATAGCATTGTGATTTCCATAAACTACTCATGTGAAAACACACAAGACAACAAACTAATAAGTATCATGAAACATTCAACCAAAAGGATTAAAAGAATCCCAAGAACATACCTTCCTACTCTGCCTGCTATACGCGCATGGGACTTTGAGGAGAACCGGTGTGTATAATGAGCGGATGCCCCAAAAGAACTGGTCCCAAACTGTACCAAAAACATAAAAAGCATATGGCGCAAAGCATTTAGAATCCAGATTATCTGAATGACAAAAAAGTTGTCACAAAACCCAACAGAATAGCAGAAGATGATCAAACTACAGACGACCAAGCCAATTGAACTTCCTCGAAGCACCACAACTCCGTTAAGAGAGTAGCAAGCCGTGGAATTTAGCCATGAACAGAGATTCTTTTCATCTTTCTAGTGTCCTAATTCTTAAATAATCAAAATATTTAAAAATACATCAGCAGCAAACGATACAATCATTAATGGATAAATGTGTTTCCACCAGACCTGAGAGCTTCTGCATTACTTCATAAATGGAAAAGAAACTTAAGTGCTCAACTCCAAGCAAGAAAAGTTCATTCAACACAGGACAGTAAGTGAGTAACAAAACAAGGTTTGACGCAGTAGTCCAGTAGAGGTGAAACACAGATGCTAATACAGCACATGGTCAAGGAAGAACATCACTTCTAAGATGATATTGCTTCCATAACTTAAAGACAATTTTCTCAATCCAATTCCAACCTAAGTGTACCTTTATCTCTCCAGCAGCAGACCTCTTCTCTTCTTTCTTCTGCCATCCAACAGAAATAGATGATTCTGTACTCAGAAGAAATTGTATCTGAAGCAATAAAAATTTAACTGACAGCATTAGCAACCAGAAAGGAATTTGGATGCAACAGCACATTACTATTTACCATAAAATGCATGACAATTACTTGAATCAACCTCTAGCAGGCGTCATTCATCAGTAATTAACAAAATGTAAACAGCATGAAACTGAATAAGAGCCCGGTAAATAGATAGTGAATAAGTTATTCATCCATAAGATGACAAAAGAGACATACATTTCCATTAGAAGTCTCAGAGAGCTGGCGAGTCCATGAATTGGAAAGATTGATTGATCCATCTTGCAGTGACATTGCAAGTCCTGCAGTGGCGGAGGAGTGAGGTGATAAGTGGCTGCAAAAAGACACAAACAAGATACCTGTTCAAGAATTGGAACTTTACAGACGATAAGGGTAACTAGAAAAGGAGAGCACATACATCAAAGAACAATACATAACCGGTAAAAAAAAAGGAGAAGTCAAAAGGAGTTACACACCGTGTTGTCTGTACACCAAGAAGCGAACGCAGACCAGCAGAAGCCATAAATTCAATGGATGCAACTGATGATATCTGGTGCCTGAATACTGCAGTAGCAGCTCCACCGCCTGAGTTATCTGTAACTGCTAAATTCCCACCAATAGCAATTCCGTTGTTTTTGGATACTTGAGACTGTACCTCACTGGCCATGGCCATTCTGGCATTCACACATACAAATAGAACTAAAAGTTTGATGAGTGATGCCAAATGTGCAAAAAAATTATTTTTTTCAATCAAAAGGAAAAGATTATATAAACAAACACCCAACTGGCCTGAATCAAGTTTGACAGACTAATTTGCAAATCTCGAAAAGTTAAGACAAAAAAGGGACAGCTTCAGCAGAGCTTCGCAGAAAAAGCAGTATTTGGGAAATATGGACTGCGCTTTTAGGTAACTAGATGTTAAATACCAAACAAATCACTTACCCCCTCATAATCCCATCACCACCCAAAAAGTGTGGCAATGATAGATTGGCTATAATAGAACCAGTAGGCCGAATCTGGTTCAGCTTTTCTAATTCCCTTCTGCGTTGTAATCTTTCAAGCTCCTCCTTGATCTCTTCTGCTTTATCAAGCTTTACCCCAAGTTCTAAACCAGACTTTAAACCTTCCATACCATATATATCATATATCTGTCTTTTATTTTCATCTGAGAGTATTTCATATGCCTCACATATCCGCTGAAAATTCTCCGTTGCAATTTCTTTCATCTGAAAACATCAAGGAATCTTCAAATATCTACACTTTAAAAAATTGGTGTAAAATGGACATACATATTGAAAAGAACTGTACTACGATAAATTAAGATACTGCATTAGTTATAGAGCTTTTTAATCATGTCTTAGTCATTCAAGAACATGCAACTCTCAAACCCAAATACCCAATGACTAAGGCTAACATGCTTGCTCCAATACAGGGAGGAAAACGCCATCCAGAAGGTATGTAACAAAACGGAAAGCTTCCTGTTGCGGATGAAAAAGAAGTTGTTCTACAGATTGTGGCCAACTACTCTTCAGCCCCAGCATTGTATGCAGGGAACATCTTTTATCTCGAGCATTACCACAGAAGCCTACTGGAAATATTACTCTCTTGTATCTCTATAGAGTTGTTTTGCCGACAAAGACAAGAAATGTTATCAACTGCTGGTAATGTGACAAGCCTTTTAATGACATTTCACACTTAAGCATCCAAAAACAGTTCAAAGCTTCAAAACCTGATATTGCTCAATAGGTGTAGCCTCTAAGGCTCTAGCTCCAAGGCCTTGTTTGGTTCATGGTGAGTTGGCATGCAAGGGGGATCTTCCCAGAAAATAGGGATAAAGGTACTAAATTTAGTCTAATAGAAGTAGAAAGTCTTTCACATATAAAGCTTCATGTCTCCACATTGACTTTCGTATACATTGAAAGTTACATGGTCAAGAGTCAAGAACAGATAAAATAGTTGCACTTTTTAGTATCACACCTTATTTCTTCTCAGATAAACAGATGGTGTAATGTATTAGTATGTTTTGTAAAAAAAAGCACCTGCATATCATCTCATTTGCTTTTGTGAGCCATATACACACGATCCAAGTTCCAAGCAGGGACATAATTAATTTACTATGGAGAAATGCAGTGCCACTGAAACTCAAACAATGACAAGCGGAGCTTTATAATATTTTAACAAAGGTCCGATAAATTTCTACCTATGTAATTGTAGCATCAGTGATTCAGTGATATTGAGAATGATACCATCACACAGTTTACTTGACTTCATAACTAGAGACATAAATACAGGTCCAGCCTAACAGACTGAACCACTTCCTTCCTATGGTCATAATGTCTCATATATTCACCCCTCGTTTTTCTGATAAGAAATTTTATGTCATTTGAAGTCAGAAACCACAAACATTGTTGCCGATTATGGCCAATCCCTCTCTAAAAACCCGAGAGTCCCAGGCATTGATGTCCATTTGCTCCCTCAGAAACCATAATAGTATTTTCAGACACATATTCCTCTCATTCTCACATGTAACCCATTTTCAGTGTCAGTCACAGTGTATAACTTATATAGACATGAGAATTATCCTGGGATAGACAGATGCTGAATTGCAAAAAGCTTCAAGAAGCGCATACAGTCAGCCAGACAGTCACGCGAGCTTTCTTCATCCAACCGGCCTTCAAATATTGCATTGTTGACTCAGGTAGCTAGTCTCCCATACTAACTCACAAAAGCAGATATCACTTACTAAAATCTTAGAAATCATATAAAGAACAAGTAAACAAGCCTAAACATGTACACTGTAGAGGAGAACACTTGGTTGTCGAACAATTGAAATAAACAATTAAACATATTGAAGGAACATTTTTGCACTGAACCACAAAGTAGAAAAACCGAATCGGGTCAACACCTAAACCTCAAGTTTCCTACTACATTCACACTCCCTCTGTCCCAAATTGATTGGCCACATTTGACTTTTGTGGTCAAACCAGGCACAACTAATAACAATTCCGCGTAAGTAATTCTATAAGAACACTACTCCACTTAAGATTAAAAAAACACCATGATTAGCACATTGCGTCTAAATGCATATTTCGATAAGTTAAAGGTCCAAGTTGATCAAGTTTCACCTCAACAATCAAATGTGCCTATTACATTAGCACAAAGGAAGAACAACAACAATTAGCTTAGTAAAGTAAAATTACATCCACTGCACTGCACTATATAATTAATCTTCATCCAATGCATTTCAAAACAAGTAAGCCAAATTCCAATCATAAAGATGACACTATGACACTGCCAAAGCCTGAAAAAAAAAAGCCAACTCTTCAAAAGATAAATACTTTAACAACAAACCAACCAAGCATAAACCTTTATAACAATACACAACCAAACGAATTAAAACACTTGAACAAAAACTACCCACCAACAAAATAATCAAAACCAATAAAAACAAAGCACAAAATGCAAGATAAAAATAAATAAAGACTGAATCTTTCATACATGGGAAGCTTGGTATTTGTCAGGGTGGTAGACTTGGGCCCACTGGCGATAAGCCTTGCGGATATCGTCAGTGGAAGCATCCGGGGAAATGTTGAGTAAAGCATAAAGTTGTCTGTTTTTGTTTGCATCATCTGAACAAACTACTTCTTCCATTATGTGTTTCTTTCACTTCAACTAAACTAGATACACTTATGTGACTTCTGTCTGTGTTGTGTTATGTTAGCTTGGAGAATAAACCAACAAGGGTTCTACCAGGGTTTTTACTTTCTTTCTTTTTACTTTTTTTTTTTTTTTTTTTACTATTTTTTTTATGTTGTTTTATGTGTTTTTTGGTTCTTTTCAATGGTTGTTTGACCTCTTTGCCAACAAAAGTTTGGAGCTTGGGGAGCATAGTGAAAAACTTTAGGAAAATATTTAATATATTTATTTTCTTTGTTCTGTTAATTTCACTATATTTGCTTTTTAATGCTATCGAGCTTAAATATTGGATATTAATAACTTAAAATATAAATTTGAAACAATAGTCGAAGTCAGCGAAGATTATGCTCATGAAACTCCATGGAATAGAATATAGATAATCAAACATCTAATAAAAATTGTCAAAAAAAAAAAAAAATCAGGTTACGAAATCGCATGTACATAAGTTCATATCCCCAGTTGGAGCCCTTGCAATCTCTAAATTCTGACGTAGTCTCGAAACTACTTATTTATGGATAGTTCAATTACAATAAAAAAAAAAAAAGGAACAGTAACGTAAATTTGTGTTGCCCATTCCTTCTCATTCTCAATAGTCCCTTTTATTTTGTACTTGTGACTGTGTGAGTATTCAATTTAAGATACTTCCAGCTTCGAAAGCATTTTAGTTCTCTTGGACTCAACTCTCAAGTGTCTACTTTGAGTTTTGAGAATACCTGGTACCTGTAGTCTAGAATCACACAACAAAGTTGTGTACTAGTATTTACACCACCTCCAGCCCAAGAGGCCAAGATGTAGACTTGTGATGATCCGATGGGCCTCTCCGCCTCTGAAGATATCACTTATGAATTATGATGATTCGTAGCCCAAAAGAAACAAAATTAGGACATAATTTTTTCAATCTACTTGAGCCATAAAACCCAATGCGGATAGAGAAAAAAATAGGATTTGAACATATAACTAGTATTTTGACCCGTGTGATGCACAATCATACTATTATTGTAATTTGTAAGTTATATTGTTCATTCTTGGTCAATGTTCAATTGTTTGTTGTAATCTTAATCACTGTACATATAAAATATTTTAAAGGTGAAATGTTCAAACCTTTTGGTTTTGATGCTTTTTTTCCATAATGCCCTAAGAAAAAGGTTGGTGAAATAAATGTTTGCATGATGTTTACACGTGAGTATGTAAGTTGAATTTATTGTCATTTTTTTCCTTTTCAATTAATAAAGGAATATGATGCGGGCTATATGGTTGAGGTGGCACTCCACGTAGCATGTTACAGGCGTTGCAACGCCTTTTAATATATTTATTATAGATCACCTTGTTCATTGTCTTTACCACAATCAAGACCTTATTGATAAACATTACTTATGATTGTGGTTGTCCTTGTTTGTTTGGATACAAGAGGACTTGCCCATCAACATGATCATAAAAATCAAACGGTTTAGTTAGTTAGAAAAATATCAAGAGTTTCATGAATATTTAGATTTACTTATTTTCCCTTAGTCAAAGAAAGTTGTTTGTTATTAGGCCACATGATACTTATCAGGGTATAGAAGTTTTCTTTGTTTTTTTTTCACCATCTGGTTTAGTATAGACTCGAGCCTGGTAGGACCATTAAGGCGGCAAAGCTCTCCCTCTAAGTTTTATTACTGGTGCATTTCCAAGGTCAAACCCGAGACCTCTTATTAAGCTAAAAAAAAAACCTTAGCAGTTCATCTAAGCGTTATGAGTAGAAGTTGTTCTTTGTATCATTCAATCAATTTTTTTGCATATATAGTTCAAAGTGTGTTTTATCGTATTATACTATTATAAAGATACTTTTTTTATATTCATAAAGTTTTGTGGGCGTGACTGGACAAAGATACTCTTACTTTCCCTCTCAAACTCATTCGTGTAACGTGCTTTAACTCACTCTCCACTAGTTTTTGCACCATAAATGACAAGTAGTGATAACTCGTTTACTCTTCTTTTTCCTTGGTCTTTTATGTAAAAAGTAAACATAAACAATTTATTTGAAAGAAAGGATAAATATAGGGCTTAGTTTTTTGGTTGTTTAATGCAATATACTTACTATTATATTCATCCAATTTAATCTAAAAATGGTAGGTAAATTAGGAGAGAGAGGGAGGAGTTACAATCACCAGTACAAACTAAAAGCTCTTATAATACAAATTCATGTAATAGTCAATGAAAAACAAAACCTATATAATCACCATTACTTAAGTGGAAGTAATCAAACTCCATTTTTTCTATGTTAGTCTTCTTTTGTCCCCTTTATCTCAATTTAATTTTAACTAAAAAAAAAACTTCATTGCATTACAAAATTTGATTACACCCAACCAACCGTAACTATAGTGCTATAAATTAAATGAATCTTTGAATCGTCGTTAAGGTCTCCAGTTGGTCTCCTAGGCTACAGAGATTAAGATACCCCATATCACCATTTTCCATCGAATTGGAAAAGAAAAAGAAAAGGCAATTATCTAGTCACTAAGTTTATATGTTCTCCCCGATAAGGAGACTACTACTCAGTGCGATCTCAGCGGCCATTACTAAATTCCTGCCTCTGACATCTCACTCAGTCACTTGTCGAATGAATATTTACACACAGTTGAAAGCTAACAAAAAAATTAAATCACACGCATGAGAGTTTTGGGTGCGTCATGACTGCTCCCGGTACTCAGAATTAAAATTATTTGTCTACCATAACGAATGAATATGTCATGATCTTCAACTCTTCAAGGCTTGTTAAGAACTAGCTCAAGCGATTAAAGCTCTTTTAGCCCAAGTATGAGGTTGCGAGGTTCGATTCCTATTTGCGATTTTGTTGTACATGCCCTTTGAAATCTGCCTTCAGCTAAATTTGAACATGTGTTTGCACCACCGACTGGATTCATGCATTTAGGCATTTAGCCAATTAAATTCAAGGTCCTGGCCAGGAAGACTGCCTATTGATCGTTGATACTACGGTACGTTAGCTTGGCCGAGCTTTTTGAAATGTCATCTTAGAGTTTATTTTTAGTCCTTCGGTTTTGCTGTACATGCAATTTTTTAGTCATTTATCACATAATCTGTAAGTATGTATGCCAGAATCCAGATTTTAGTATACTAATTACTCTTCATACATATGGTATTTATTTGTTCAAAGAGAGAACAAAGAAAGAACCTCGCGCTTATTTTCTTGTTTGCCCTATGTCATTTTGTCTACATACATATGATATGTGGCGCAAGGTAAAAGGAGAATGCTAATCGACTAAGATTTGCGAAAACAAAAGGGAGAAGTTTCCCTGAAATTTCTTGAACGACCATTTTAGGCCCACGGTCCACGGACCAGTTTGAAACAGACTAGGAGGACAACGACGCTATATCGATGGCTTTGATATTGGCTCATAGTACTGAAGTAAGTATTAGTCTGCTGCTTATGCATGTTCATCAACATGTTTGCCCTATCTCATTTACGTGTATGTGACAAAATCTTCTACTTGTCGGCTCCCCTTTCCCTAAGTAGTTATAACTCAAAGTCATGTCTCACAGAGTTACAATCTTACTGCCTTAAGAATTTTAGTAATTTTTATTGCTTTTGTGAAAATGCAGGCGACTGGCGAGCTGAGGCTTGAAGTAGGATCATGTGCTATTTTGTAAGCCACTTCACGATCTTCTGTTTAATTCCTGTGGTACCAATATGTTTATTAGAAGATATGTTCACAGTTCACCTATATATGAGCTCAATTAAATGCCATAGGTGAGCGCAAAATTATGACGTTCTTATCTGGATTGAGTATTCACAAAGAATGAATTCAACAATTGATTTATTCCAACAACCTCATTGACTCTTTCATACAACTCCATTTTGCCTAAAAAGGAAAAATCTCAATCCAACTCCTCATCCATCCAACTAGCTTAGGCCACGAATCACGATCTTATTAATTGCTAATATTATTTTGGACTTAGTTCATAACACGACTTCATTTTTATATTTATAAAATGAGAGTGATACACATTTTTTTTTGGTTCTAATGAGAGTGATATACATTAAGTATATATAGTGCACATTTGCACTCATGCTTACAAGCTGGCGCTACATGTATATGAGATTTGCCATTTTGCCAATCAAGCATTGTTATCGATTGTCAGATTATATTGTTCACCCGTTGACTTACAATATAGGCGCTCAGGTATATAGTATGCGAACGCTCAAGCATGGTATATTTCTGTATCACTAGGATTATGTCTAAACAACGCTTCATCGCACTGCCGTATAAACACTGGTTTTGCTATTGCAATCTGAAGGAACAGGGCTTAAATTACACCAAAGCTCGCGCAAACTTGTTTTAGGGCCAGTTTAAACTAATTAATAAATAGGCCCTCAGGTATCCGCATGTTTTGGTTGTTTGAATCAACTAGCTAGTTTTGGGTTATAATTAGCAACCATTGTTGCCAAAGGTTGATGGAAGAAAGGAATTTTCGCCAATTCATATTTTAGCAACATATTACTGGTGTATCGAATGTGTTTATGACTTTAAAAAATTATTTCTAATTGAACGGCTATATTTAGGTTTAGTAAATCAGTGAATAAAAATCACTCATCAATAGTTTGTATTGATTGCCAACTATTGTGAAATTCTTTTACAAACTGACGTAGACCGCACTTACACTTTTATGTTATGAGAAATACGGAGTAAGGTCTTAAGGTCTAAAGTAAGTACTCCGTACTTTGTAATCCACTACGCAATGATATTACAGGTTAAATGAAGAGGAAAGGAATTTGATCTTTTGGAGTACAGTATTAGACTACTAGCTTACATTATGATCTCCTTCTTATAAAAAAAAAAAAAAAAAAGTACTGTATCCTGGATTTAAGTAACCCTCAGCTTTTTGGCTGAGGATGCTTGCAAATTTACGAAATAAGCCCCCCCCCCCCCTCCTTTTTTTTTTTTTTTTTTCTGGAGACCTTTTCCTTCCGTTGTGTCATCAATTTCCAGTATCTGCTGCTTGTCTGTACGACTGTACGTGGTTAGGTAGACGTTTCAATATGATTAATGTGAAGTATGCTGTGTTTAGTATATATTTGGCTTACAATACTCTTTAGAAGTAAATAAAAGCTGCATTGAGATCAGATCGATTTCTAAATCTAAAAAATATTGCAGAGTTTTGAAGCTTTAAATCAAAGAGCTGTAGCTGTGGTCGTAGATCCCATACAGAGTGTAAAGGGAAAGGTTGTTATTGACGCCTTCCGTTTGATCAACCCTCAGACCATGATGCTAGGGCAAGAGCCTCGACAGACGACATCCAACCTTGGGCATCTTAACAAACCGTCCATTCAGGTGAGTGGCAAGTGGCAACATAATGCTATGTGTATTTTTCTCTTCCGGTTTATGATTGTTCTGTTTTTGATGATATTTCTTTTGCAGGCGTTGATCCATGGGTTGAACAGACACTATTACTCCATTGCAATCAACTACAGGAAGAATGAACTTGAGGAAAAGATGTTGCTGAACCTTCACAAGAAGAAATGGACTGATGGGTTGACACTTCAGAGATTTGACCATCATTCCAAAACCAACGAGCAGACTGTTCAGGTCAGTGGAGATTTCATGGGTTTTCAAGTAGTCTGATTGTTTACAAAATTCTTTGCTAACTTTTAGGTGTTGTGTCAAATGACTGCGGTCCACATTACACTCCAATCAAGAAGTCAATTCACTAACTAAAATTGTCCTATAAAGAAATAGAAAATCGGCAGCAAATTCTGTACTAGGTCAATAGAGAAAAGAAGTGGTTTTTTAGAATGTATGGACGAGGTCTAGTCAGTTGGGTTCCCACCTAGGGGTCAAATAAATTTTACTTTGGTTCTAGTTTGTACCTGTCTCAAGTTATGAAAGATTTTTCTAGATTTGGTGGTGCAATTATTAGTGTTATTTGTGAAAGGAAAATGAGTTAGATGATTCACATTCTAATTGTTGTCCTTAGTTTCCAGGGAAGATGAACTTCGTAGTTTTTAATTTTTGTGGGCTTACCTTTGTTCCTGAAATATGTAGGAAATGCTGAGCTTAGCTATCAAGTATAACAAAGCCGTTCAGGAAGAGGATGAGTTGCCGCCAGAGAAGCTAGCAATTGCCAATGTGGGAAGGCAAGATGCAAAGAAGCATCTTGAAGAACATGTTGCTAACTTGATGTCCTCCAACATAGTTCAGACCTTGGGAACCATGCTAGACACTGTTGTGTTTTAAGATTATGTTAGAAATGTTTAAGTTGTCGTTAGACGATATAACTCTCGGGTTCTAAAACTTTGTATTCTGACTGGAATGTCCCTCGATCCTCATTTTGCACTTGGATGATCACACTTTTTAGTGAATTTAAACATATGATGGTTGAGATTATTTATGTTCCTCTCTGTTTCCCAAGTGTGAGCAATGCTAATTATTGATACAATTATGTTAACCATGCATCTGATTTTGCAACCCACAGATTATCTTGGACCATAAATGTTATTCAAGTTTCCTTGCAGCAAGTGAGTGTAAAAGTGGGAAATTGTAGGGAACATGAAATTGAACTCAGGTCTAGCTATGCGCCTTAAGAAAAGAGTAGTAGGAAAAAGATGCGCGAAAGTGGCAAATAGGCTCCAAGACTCTATCAGTATGTGTACTTAAGACCCTTAACTTTTAATTGGAGCAAATCAACCCCGTAACTTTTATCAAAGGTGCGATTAAATCCAAATTACAATTAATGATTATTTTCTCACCAATAAAATGGCATAAATGTATTTACGTGAAATAAATGTCCATATACATCTAAAATACGTTTAGACATACGTATAAATCTGAGCTCTTGTGTGTCTTTTGCTAGATACTACCATGAACACAGTCACCTACAGTTATGTGCGCCACATGACTCCCCCATCTGCATCTATACGACATGGGCACCATTGAGGATCATATATTTATGCTTCTTTTCCCCCCAAAGAATTACTTCGTAACAACCATGCTATATGTCTATCAACACAATCGCTGCAACTTGGCCAGTAACAATGACAAAGTTGCACTCTTGATCAATAACATCGCCTCGAAATATTAAAGACCACACTTGATTCTCAATTTGTGACAAGGAGAGATCTGTATATTCCACTGCGCATGTAATTGAATTTATTCACAACAAGTTGCCCATTAGCAACCAATACAATGTACAGCCGCAACAAGACCAATAATCATAATACCAACATGAGCATTTCTAGAGGGATCCCAAGCTCAAGAACATGATTTTAAAATCAAGGGAGTACGAACCTAACTTAACTGTATGTGGCATTAAAAATCTGGTAGCATGTGTATGATATGCAGCACAAGCCATAAAAGAACTCAAATTTGTACGTATAAGTTTATGTATTTAAGATGTATATAAATATTGATTTGGTTTAAATATGTTTTAAATTATTTTATTGGTGAAAAAATAACCCATAAATGTAATTTGGGTTTAATTGCACCTTTGATACAAGTTATGGGGTTGATTTGCTCCAATTAAAGTTAAGGGTGTTAAGTACACATAGTGATAGAGTCTTGGGGCCTATTTGCCACTTCCACGGAAAACGATGTATAAGAGAAGTTTAAGCCGCTCTCGAGGAGTGACGAGTGCCTCAAATGTAAGTTTGCTATGTAAAGGTATTGAACCTATGATGTTTTGAGAAATATAAAGACAGTAAACATAAACTTCTTTTCCCCACTGTAGACCCCTATAACCAGTTAAGTTGTGAAATATTAGAAAAGGAATTTCTGATATAACATAAGTACTCTCTTTGCCTTTCCAGCCATTTCTAATCTCTCTCCTCTTTTCTCTCATAATATCCTTGTCTTGCTCCTTACAACAAGAGTAATCCAACAAAGATTTTACATGTTACAAACTTGAAACTTACACTACTACCCCTCCGACCAAATTTGTGAATGGAGCTCTTAGGTGATGGTCGCCAACTACTTATAGCTCTGATATTCACTCACAAAGGTGCATAACTCTTAAGGGAAGACTAACCAGTCACCTCAGAGGGTATGACAATACATTCAATCCTCTTGTTTCATTTGCTTGATCGATCAGTATCTATTTGTAGTAAACTTTGCTATAGAAACGTTATTAAACAGTTGACCATTATTCCACTAAAGTTTTTCATGTTCAGTGTCACACAAAATATAAATCATTAACATTCCTGCTAGCTTAACTTTAATCTACCAAAATATAAGCAAGTTGAATATAAGGAAGTAGTCAAATCGTAGGGACGTTGTTACCTTCTAATTCAAGTAAGCTGCAAGACAAGAAAGATATCAGATTTTTAGCAAGGAGGCTGAAAATCTTTCAAAGGAGAAACCTAGTAATCAAATATGCTATCTTGAGAAGTCAAAGACCTATATATATGCAATAAGATTGAGTGCCATTAAAAAACTTGTTATGCAAGAAAGTTGTTACCCATCAAACCTACTCTATTTAACACACGATAACAACTTATACATTAATACGTAATATATCAGTTGATGGGATATGCAGCTTGATCTAGGGGGCACAATATGTCAAGAAGCTATATATCATTTATGTGTAATCTCAGCGTTATCTGTTTTTGCTGTCAAGAGTTGGCCTAAAGTTTTGCCTCACCAAATTAACTGTACACTAGAATTGTCACTCACGATAGTACTTGTTTCATTTTGCCCCAACATTGCCTCAAGATGTTTAGTAGGTAGATTTATCAAATTGGTATCCCATAACTTCAATTTCTTTCTCCCCCTTGTGAAGCTGGAGGGATGTCAGTCAACTATGCTGACTTAAATGTTCAAACATGCAAAATAGTAGGCAAAACATTATGGTAGGACCAACATGTTCAGTAAAAACGAAACATTATTATATGACAACAAAAATCACACTACTTATCTTGCAAGTCAGCTCCTCTAATTCTAAAATGGCACTGCGCACTGATCTATGACTCACTGGAAGAGAAGTAGTTGAATTCTCCCAAGTAATTTGAGATAGAACCATTATCATCAGCTTTAGACATCTGCCTAGATCGGGCATAGACAACACTGAATCCTATTTTGTTGTACAATCAACAGTCACTTGTCTAGTTTCAGTTGTCTCTAACGATGATCCTCCTACCTTCACTGGACTTCGAGTACCCTACATAAAAGACATACAATTTATTTAACCAATTAAAAGGAAGCAATTACAAACTTTACTATACATATCTCTAATGATGTCAATATACTTTCAAACCCTTCAACCAGTACTCACAAAAAAACTTCCTTTGGTAGTTGCTTGTTATAAATCACCTCTAAATCAATAAAGGAAAATGAATTTAAATATATCTTTCAATATATATAATACTCCATCACTTGCCTCGTCAGATGAATCACATAAATGGACCTTGCCAATAAAATATTCACACTTCTTAACCTTCGCTTAATCACTTATGAAATACGTAGTATGAATCATGCCCTTGATCCCTAAATAATTTGGTACATTACCGTTGTTCATATACAAAGTAACAAGAATACTATTTACTACCCCATTGGCGTATCTCCATTGGCATTTTATTATCTTATCTTTTCATATCTTGTTTAAAAGACTAATTAACCATTCCAAGTTTTTTGAGCTGACTATATGTACCTATGAACTCTGACAAATCTTCTCACTTGTGCCTATCAAATTATCAAGATGTGGGGTGCTAAGATCCATAAAGAGAATTTCTAAATAATCAGAGAACATTCATGGACAGAAATTATAAATCCCAAAACAAAATTGGCACCTTACCATTATCCTAATATTAAATTCTCTTCTCCATTTGTAAATTTTCTAAAAAACCACACTTTTTAATATTCTTCAGTGTAATATATATGAGTTCGAAACCTACTTATATATTTTGACTCATTTGTAAACCATATATCAATTGTTGTATGAATCAATATGAGTAACTTTTAAAATTTTGGATTTGTTATTTGTGTTATAAATTGGGTTTGGATGGAAAAAAAGATTTATTTGAAATTAAAGATTTGACAATGCAACCCATGTTGTTTGATTTTTTCAATGAACATGGCGATTTTTCTTGATTGGTTCTACAACATCTTGTAGTTACATGAGCCATTCTTGTATGGTGATTTTTGTAAGTTTATGTCGGTTACTTGTAGGATTTGAAGTTTGCATTGTTTTGATTTGATGAATTTATGTTGGATTAAAAAGGTGCAATCTTTGTGGCTGATTAGTTGCGAAGATAATTCAATTGTGTTTATGTGGGTTGCTTGTATGATTTAAAGTGTGCAAAATTTTGATTTGTTGAGCTTATGTTGGGTTGGAAATTTTCAATAAATTGGGTATGAGGTATTTTTTTTGTTGGGTTTTGGATGAGAATTGTTGTGTTTTAGTTTATGTTGGTTACTTATGAGATCTCGTTACTTATAGGCGTTGGAGTTTGCAAAGTTGTGATTTGGTGAATTTGTGTTGGGTAAAAAAGGTGTAATGTTTGTGGCTGATTGGTTGTGAAGAGAATTAAATTGTGTGTTGTTGTATGTAATCTCTTATCTTATTTGGTGAATTTGCTGATTGGCTGATATGTTGAGCCACTACAAGTATCGATCACAACCATTGGTTTCATTATCTTGACCGTTTAATTTAGAACATATGTCAAAAATATATTAAAATCCCAATAAAGTTAAAAGACACATATACCCTGATTGTGTTTTCCCCAATCCTTGTCACGAAAACTGTACATTTCTCCACCAGTCCACCTACTTGTCTCCCAAGTCCCACCATAGCCAATTAGCCAATTAGAAACGTTATTAAACACTTGACCATTCTTCTACTTATTTATTGTTCATATAAAATGCACAACTTAGTAAGTACGGAGTAGTAAATATTGTTTGAGCGTATGGTTTGCGTAAAAAATCTGTCTCTATGGGCGCGAAAGAATGAACAGAACTTTCACATCTCTCTTTATATACCGAAATTTACATAGTAGCCTTGAAAAGTAACCAAGTAAAAAGAGCATCATTGATCAATGTATTTTGGACTGGGCATTGGAGACAGAATGTCTTGAACGCCTAACGACTAGAAGAATCACCAAGGACCGTCAATGGTAGAAAGCAGCGTAGTCCTTAATTCATCAATTTGTTTCATCAGTTGCTCATTCTCAGCATGTCCTCTCTGTATATCAGCTTCTACAGCTGTAATAAAATAGTTTGCCATGTCAATGTGAGCAAAATAGAATCTGTTAAACATGCTTCAATAATGAGATGATGATCACACGAATCAAGCATAAAATAAATTCAACTTCCTTAGTTAGGTCATGGAAAAAAAGGTAATTCAAGTGTCTCATGTGGATAGAAAGAGAGTAATAACATGCATCGGTTTACGAAACACTATGCTAGTTATTGGTTGTCTCTTTTCTAAAAACTGAAGACCTCGACTATGATAAAGTGAAAATCCAGTTCTATAATCTGATACCTGTGCTTTATATATTTGATGATGAAAAAGAAAAGCGTTTTAATTTTGTCCAGTTTCAGTTCCTTCTGACATCTGCCTTTTCAGTCAAGGTCCAGGTTGCTCTAAAGCAGCAAGATAAGAACCTTGGCTGGAACTGGAAGTGGTCAAATTTTTTATATGAAACCAGTCGATCACTTGACCAAGCTGGCAAGTGGCAAGCAACTAGCTTATCTAGCATGACACAACTAAGAATGCGAAAAATAAGAAAAATGGATAGGCCCCAAACCCAAATAGCAACAGTATCAGTATGACAATAATCTGATTTCCAGACTTCAGATCAGTCAGTGTAACATTTAAATAGCCTAGAAGAACACATCAACTATATATATGTATAGAGAGAGAGATAACACTAAACAGAAAGAAGATCTCAGCTATAAGGATCAAGAGACCGATAATCTTAAGCTTGCATGCGTAACTTAGCAGTACTAGATGGCAGTTCTATGGTAAAGTGGGATTTGATGGAGAAGTCAGAAACTCAGAACCATTTACAAGCTACTACATGTCAAGCCTCAAGGACACGAGCAATATCTTGCCATGCTTGTAGTAGCACTTCAAACTTCATAGAACAGAGCTAACGCCACTTACAGTATGACTTGACCTCCGTAAAAAGTTTTGGTATGTGTCAATGAAGTGCTTTGTGTCTAAGCATGCAGTCTCTATCATACTTTGGATATCTCATTATCCAAAGTAAAACCCAACGTTCTTGTTTTGTATTTTAAGTTAGATACACATTATTGAAGACATCGACCTTAGAGGCTTACACAACAAGAACTCACTGCCAAAACGCAAAAGCATCAAGGCCATCCAAATTTAACTTTGTAGGACAGATAACCTTGTAAATACATGTTGGGTTTTGATCAAACCAAGCATTAAATTATATCTTCAGATCGATTCTTAACTGTGAATCAAGTACCATATAAATTGGAAAAGCAGTCCACTTTTGAATGAAGAGACAAAAACTTGTTAGCAGGAACAAATGATGTGAAGTTAGGGTCCAAAAATAACTTTCTTTAATAACGAAGCATGTTAGTAAAAGAAAATGTACTACAATGTATGCCTGCGATAACATACATAGTAGTTAGTGACCTTGTGCATGCAGAGACCAGCAATAAACAAACTACACCCTTTTAGTGGCGCTCAGTGTGAGTTAAAAACATGAAGTTAGATCTTAACTCTCAAGTTTTATAGACAATTTGCACTTTCCGGGTGTACTGTACTACTGTCATCTATTTTGAGCAAAGATGCAAGAAACTAGGATTTCTGTCAGCTGTAACTGCAATAGATTTGGTGAATGTTCAATAGTTTTAGTGAATTTTCATTGTTTTCTCCAGCAAGGATTCTAACGTATACTGCCTCTGACCGATCAGATGATTATAGAGGTAAAGTTGCAATCATCTGGTCCGCCTTGCCGTGCTAGCAACACATGGGTGAGAGGCAGTGGAATAAAATGGTTTTTCTGTATATTGGACTTGCAGTAGGTACAATCCATGCTCTACTGCTGTCATTGACATAAGAAACAAGTATGCAGGCATACGTTCTACACTAGTTTTCTTTCTTTAACATAATAATATGCGTAACACAATTTATGTCCCACCAAAGTTGAGAGAAAAAAGGAGACCAAAGTTAGAGTATTACCAGAATTAAAACTATGAAGATCTTTTAGAGTCTCTTCGGAAACTGCTGCCGCTGATTTTTCCAACTTGCTCTGTGTCTGATCAAGCTTAAAAATATCATCTTCGAGAGTTTCTTTCTCCAACAATAATGTCTGCAGTTGACTGCACTCTTCACTTTCGATGCATCTCTGGATTTGGATGCATGACTCCGTAAAACTTTTCCTACTCAAGAATGTCCAGAATCCAGATGCAGTTTGTCAACTCAGAATAGTTATTTTGTGCTATGTTATCAAGCTAGATTTTAAGGTTCAAATTTTCAGAAGGGAATATGATGTACTTATATCTCAGAACAAGAAAAACAAACACTAAACAAAGAGTCCATATTTCATTATCAATAAGCTGCAGATACCTCATTGCCCTTTCTTGCGATTATATTAGAGCCTCAGTGGCTCTCGTAATTAGAGCAAGCCATTTACACCAGCTAGGACATTATGATGCTAGATAAATCCAAGACTTCTGTGCTAGCTATGATTGGCGCTGTTGCATGTCGTGCAACTAGGATATGATTTTCCCAAGACATACTGCACTTCCAAGGAATTTTTTTGCACCTCAGCACCTCTATGCTCAGTTCAGACTCCTAGGAAAGCATATAATGCATGGTTTGAACAGTTCCAACGGTCAGCCAAATTTCAAGTGTCTAATAATACCCTATTCCCACGGCCTTTTCCATGGTGAAGCAAGAACGTGTTTATTTTAATCATGCCCTGGTAGGAAACATGCATATCAAAAGGGTTGTCAGATTTGCAGTCTGGCTGCTACATAGACCAAATATTTTTTTAGTGTTTTACTAAACACTGGTAACAGCACAAGTTTAGTTGGTCAACATGGGAGGCCAAGCTTCCAAGAACCTAAGTACAATATCATCTAAGGTAGAAATCCCACTCATAGCAAAATGTTCATAAGTCTCCAGTAAAGGCCTGAAACCAAAATATCAATTTGATAAAAATGCTAAATCGGCTCTGTTACAAATCATCATCATTGTCATTACATCACCCAAGTGCCTCCGAAGAGGCTCCCGCCCGAGAAGGGTAAGGGGGGTAGGCTCTGCTAGAAATGCGTTGTAGTAAGCATTAGAGATCCTCAGAGTTGAAAGAAGTTTAAGTTTGGAGTAAATTTTTCAACCTTCTCCAAGGTCTTTACCTTTTCCCCAACTATACAATTCAAAGTAGACGTGATCACGTGACTGCTAAGTGAAATTAGAAAACTATTATCTCTGAACAATGCACTCGACAGACATGATTCAGAACCAAAGTTACTAGGATACTCTTCACAGCTCAACTGATGTCTTCAGAATTCAAAATTCAGATCATTAACAACTAACAAGGATATGAAATTTCACTAATGGTCTGACACTCTAAAATCTGAATATGCTTCTCGGGTTCAGGTACAGAAGGCCTCATCAATGCAGAAAAAAGGATAAACATGAAAGGACTTAAACATTGAGTTGCACCAGAATCGTTGACAATGTGTTGAAAATGGATACTGTAACAGGATTTCGTCAATATTTGCGGAGATGAGGGAAATCAAGATACCAAATCAGAGTAATGAAACAGAGAGAATTTAAGAAAAGAGGAGAAAAAATGAGGAAAAGTGTTCATTATTTATCTGAATGTTCGTACAATGCTAATGAACCACTTATATAGAGTTCACACAGATACTCTAAAATTCTAACAGCACAACTAACAACTGCAACTAACTCAACTAACAAACTTAACTAACTAATTTTATAGTCAAGAGACTACTAAATAGTAAATACCAAGGAATACTAATACAGCAAATACCAATGAACTGTATCGAAAAAGTCCATGTATCCAATTTAGAGCGAAACCACTGGATTTTGTTACAAGTTTTACAAGAGTACTGAGTACCTTTTGTTGTCCAATCTCACAATCAGTTCATCTCTCTTCTTTGTTTGAAGTTTTATCTCCTCCATAAAAGCTGTTACTGAGTTTCTTGAGTTACCTATGAAGGAAATCACAGAATTAGTTGTAATAGCAAGATCTAACTCAATAGTATATCCAGGTTTGAACATTATAACCCCAATGCCTATACAGAGGCTCCCACCCAAGCAAGGTAGAAATATCCATCTATAAAAGACAAAAAAACTAGCGTTCACAAGAGAATACTACTAGTGAATTGCTTGAAAAATTTGGGAGAAAGAAAAGCCTAATTTACTGGTGCCTCCTCATTAGATATCAATAATTATAGCTGAGCAATGCGCTAGGATACTATTATCATTGATTTGTAATGAATCTGCTCTATCCAGGGTAGATGAGAGCCCTTCTATATCATACATGCTTTTCTTAGGCAGGCAATAATATTAAACACAATCAAATTTAGGCAATCAGAAACTCAGTTGCTAAGGATGTAAAGAATCTTCCACAAGCAGGGGGCGTAGCCTGCCAGTAGGAGTAGTGGTGTCTGCTACCCACCGAATCTATAAAATTTGGTAGAAAAAGGTAGAAAATATTGAAAATTATAGGCAAAGTCGCTGCAACTTTTACAAAAATTGGATGCACCACTGTCCACAAATGTCGATTTATTACATGTCATAGGCAAAAGCCTATAAACCAGTAAAATCCCATCAGATAGTCACATCTAGACAAAATCATGAGGCTTTGCTGCAATCTTAGGAAATAGACGCCCGTGTTTTCTTTTAATCAAATCTGTAAATTAATCCTAAATCAGTGTCAATCATTATAATTAGACTCATTGTCTTCCTTTCAAATAGAGGACACAGTACAATTTCTTGATTTTACCATCTAACTCGACAACTAACATTGTTCGATACCAATGATCATGTTTTTGAATTCACATAATCATCGAACAATAAAAGGCCGAAAAGCGAAAAACCAACATGAACTAGCTGTTTTATTTTGGGGAGATTATAACAATAAGCCTAATATATCCACCTTATTGCATTACCCCGAAACAATCAGTGTTCAAGTCTACTGTCTATCTGTGTTACAAATCCCGAAAATTTGCTGGAGTTTCACATTCATACTACCTTATAAACACAAATTCTTTCAAAAAATCGTCCACTATTTTAATAAAAGTAGACGAGCTCCATTCAAGCTAAATCAACCCAAGCTTCCTACACCCAAGTCAAATAAGAGATATATATCCCTTTGTCAGGTCAGCATGGTTCCGTCTACTTTTATGGTATATAAGACGGTCTCTCCAAAGACCTTCTGCTTAATAAAACATGCTACTCTAGCAGCTATACTCCATTACTATAATCTATGATCACAAATTGCGCATATATATCAATCAATTACACAAAAATGCCAAAAAGATAGGAAATTCATACAAAATGTACCATATATTTTAGCAATTTCTACCTGTGACAGAAACCAAACCACGAAGCTCAAACTGCGACAAGTACACCAACTTGATCAACTCAGACTCTCTAGCAGCCAATGCGGACTCAATCTCCCCACATTTGACGATTTCGGACTCGATTTCTCTCGTAACTTGGATGTTTGCCTCGATCTCATCATTAACCTATACCAAATGATAAACAAAAATTATTAGAAAAGACCGTCTACTTTTATCTAAATTAACCCAAGTCAAAGTGGAGATATATATTTCTTTGTCTGGTCAACATGGGTCCGTCTATTTTTGTGATAAACAGACGGTCTCTCCCAAGACTTTCCGAATAAGTAATATGGTCAATTTATCCTTAAATAACTAGTCACCGCGAAATTTAAAACGTAAGGATATATTTATAGTTGGAGTGACCTTGTCAAGCATGTCCTTGAGGGTCGAAAGTTGGAGTAGTATCGCCCCTGACCCCTCCATTTTTCTCTTTCTCTCTCTCCTCGAGTTCGAAATTGGCGCCAATAGTTTTGGCGGTAGTGATATTCTATAGGCCGTTTGGTTTAAACAAGGGGCACAATGGGGAAATGAACGAAGTAACTAAGAGAGACTTAAGAAAAAGACGGTCTTTTCCAAGATTTTTGATAAGGATAATTCTCTTGGTGGTTGTTTGTGGTTATGTAGGACTTTGAAATTTTCATGAATTGAAAATTTGGAAGGTTGTTTGATTGATCATTATTTAGTCAAATGGAGAAATTGCTAATTTCACGAAATTTAGAAGATTCCCAATTTTTATATACTTTATGTTACTGTATAGAACTACTAATCTATCCCTAAAGATTGAAAGTGCTATTTTTAGAAGAAAACAAAAAGTGTAGAGTTAAATAAAAAGAGATCTATAATGGATATAATGGTCTTTTACAACAAAATTATATGAGTATTGAATAGTTTTTTTTTTTTTTGAAATAGTACTATTGAGTAGTTTAACCAAACACAATACAAAAAATTAAAATCATGGGAAATGTGAATTCATGCATGTCAATTAAACATGTTAAGGCCGTTTTCCATGAATTCATATAGAAATTAAATTCTAATGAAGTGAAATTCCTATATAGGAGTTCAATTCCTGCTGTATGAACCAAACAATCACTTGAATTGCAACATATTGATTAAGGTGATTTTGATAAAGCAAGTGGTCTCATACCGGGTGAGTTGAAACTGGTCATTTAGGTCGTGTCGAAAGGATCGGGGTTGTTTGCAGTTCTATATGGGTTTGTGTCACTTAACTAGGGTCGACCATGACTGACCTATACCAGAACCTAGTCGAGTTAGGTGAAGTGCCACTCTAGATTGGAGCGTTATCGGGATTGGTTCAATGTAGGCTGAATTAGCTTTTTGTATGGATTGGTAGGTTTTAAGTAAACTTTTTTTTTTTGGGGGGGGGGGGGGGTGTCTTGGCTAAAGTTTTTAAAATTCCATATGTCTTTGCAATATAAATTATCAAAATCAATATACCCTAAGTATCCACAAAGATCTAATGTCCACATAATTCTTATGACTTACAAGGTGATATACATCTCAGTCAATGTTAATTTATTCTCGTCTTTCTGATATAAGGAATTCTTTCATCACATTTAATAACATTACAAGCTATCCAAAACATAATCGATCATTATATAAGATATGAGCAAATTAATATAGTAATAGTGTATAAACATAGTATAAATTAAAGCACAAAATTCAATTATTTGACAATGACATTAGTGGTAGAGAGTGCTTGTGGTCGTGTAAGTCTTGTATCCCTAACAAAAGAGAAAATTCTTCCCATAGAGAATGTATCCTTTCATCTGAAGTCATTATGATGGCTTTATATTCCTACTAGCACTATATCCATTCAAATTTTCTTGGATCATAATTGTCCCTAATTTTGATATGTTAGTATATATCCCTGACTTTGCCCGTGCTTAAGTTGTGTACTAGTGTATACATACGGTATACCAACCATGTTATACAAGGGTGGGAGTGGGGTGGCGTCGTGGCGGAGATGAATGTGCGTAGTACGCGGGGAGAGAAATTGAAGGTGGGTAAATGTTGTAAGTTTAGGGCTCATTTGGTAGAGAGGGTGTAATGTGATGACCATTACATTCTGCTTAACACAAAAATAGAGGAGAATTAGGGGGTTATGAAAATATCGTGAAAGGAGATCGATGTAATTACCATTACAAGGTGATGGACTGATGGCTCCTATGACATTAGCTTGTGTAATGCTCATTGATTAAGTTAAACTCATCTTATCATTATTAATTGAGTATAGGTAATCAGATACATCCTCTTCATGTTAGTCCTCACTCCCCACGAATTCCCCTCAATTTTTGTATTCAAATGGAATATAATAGTGATTACATTACCCCCTCTCCACCAAAAATAGTCTTAGTCCCATGCCCTTATGTAATAGGAAAAATTGTGTACTACCATTTTTATCCCCCTTCAATTCCCAGACAAACCAAAAAAAAAAAAAAAGCATCTACGTAAACAAGTACTCCGTAATTAACACATCCTATAGATGGAACGAGAACTACACAAAAAATGTGGAGTACAGAAGCAATGAAATTGTTTCCAGGATAGTCATGAGACAACCCAAAATACAATGTTCTTACACTGCATGTTCCCCTCCAATGACTTTGCCCTCCCTTTAAAAATACATATCAGAGCAAGTCTTTTATTCTAAAACAAAAAAGGGGGTGTAAATGACAAAGCAAAGAAGGTTGAGCTCATCCGAAGATCCCGTTGAGCTTTGCAGCACACTTTTTTTTTTTTTTTTTTTTTTTGTTTGGCCTCCCGATTTTTTTTTCTCTATTCTATTGTATCTCCTGTTTCTTGTCTCGCGAGAACTACATTGGGAACAAGCAAAATCTCTGTTAAGTGCTACGATAACCACTCGTCATCCATTCCATCAATGTCTCCAATGTCCATCCTGTAAGAATAATAACAAAATAATGCACATGATTTTCTAGTTCTAGTGATCGATCAAGAAAAATCTTACCAGTCAATCAAAATAATGCACAATGTTTATTAATTATTTATATATCGGAAACAAGGGAATATATATGACAAAAAATTAGGAAATGCTGCTCAATGCCATGAACATGAAGTACGTACGTAGTGGCCGTGATAGTTATATTTATGTAACAAAATGCATGAAGTGCAAACAATCAGCCTTAAATTGTCTCTAGTTTAGTGATCAACTGTAAAGTAATCTGAAACTAGTCTTGAAATTGTTCATTTTGATATGCAAAAATGTATAGCTAACTACACATCTTAGAATTTATTTCTTTCATATTTCGTACTATTACTAGCTAGGGCATATGGAATTCCGGATTCCATATATCGCATATTATCAACATACTCACCAGGCCTATTCAATAGTTGAATATATATGCATCACTAATTGATAGATGAAGCTTTTGCCTCGGTACAACCCGGAAGACAATCCAAGTTGCATTGCAGATAATAGACCAGCCATTTACATATGTTTTTCAGCTATTGACACTTAGTAAAGCATGCAAAGTCATAGCTGGTACAACACTAGCTAGGCTGGCCACAGTACTTGACATCTATACACTTGGCTTTAAAGTAAGAAAGACAATTTGATTCATCTTGCTGAATTCCTTTGTTGACGCGAAATCTAGCTGAAGTTACATCTAACACTATAACGAACTCACAAATGGCACAGTCTTTCTTGATTTAATTAAGGTGAGACCAAACCTTTATTTTAGAATAACCGAGTTACTATTTACTTCACAGTAGAAAAGGACCTATTTACCTCAACAAGGAATTGATATGGTTACTATTAGGATATAATCAGTGATAGATTGAGCGATAACCATCACCTTATGTTTTTCGTTGAGTTGGTCACATGATATCAGAACAAGATAGAGACCAAGGTCTCAAGTCAATCAAAATAGTCATTTGAGACTACGCAAGGAGTAATTATGATACTAGACTAATAGTTAGCAACTAAGCTACCTAATATACCCAGTAACAGTAAGCAGCAGTAGCCACTTTGAGAAGAAAAGGTATTACTCCGGAGTAGAATTAGCGTCTTACCAAGGCAAAGCAGTGTCCTCGGAACAGGAATCGTCCAGATGCTGCAAGAAACTCTGATCATTTGCACTCAACCAAGATGGGAACTCCATGAACTCTCCAAATGGATGGTGATCATCATGCTGGCTATTATCATGATCACACTCTTGGTCCCCTTTATTTTCCCTACCACACTCCACTTTTTTGAGGAACTTGAGCCAGCAAGCTGACTTCACCAAATTCAAAGTGTCATCCCACTCTATTTGATGCTGCTCCCCTATAGACCTGATCTCAGCTATCTCTTCTTCACCTAGAGCAGGATGCATATCCATGGCATCATTCCCACAAATGGATCCCACTCCCTCGGCCACCGCCGCCACCACATTGAGATCTATTGGAGTAGAAGAAGATGAAGAAGAGGGAGACATTGGTGAGCTTGGAGAGTACTTCAAATTTGATGATGGGGTGTTTGTGTTTTGACAAAAAGTTGTGTCCAAGTTGGTAAAAGCTTGGAGGTTAAGATTGAGCCCTAGGGTTTGGTTTGGGAGTGGAATATTTAGGCTTTCATGCAAGAGTGGAGGCTCAACTAATGGTGATGAAGAAATAAGCCATGGGTAAGAATTACTGTAATAATGATTGTATGACGGGTAACAAGGGAAATTTTCCACCTTCACATTTGTATGTGTAAAATGTGATGGTTCACTTTTAGGTCTAAGTGACTGATGTTGTCGTTGTTGCTGGTCTTGTTGATGTTGTTGTTGGCGTTGTTTCTTCTCATCAGCTTGTTTCATAGATGCTCTATGAAACTTAAGGGCAGTCACAATCTCCTTCCTAGCTTCGGCCATGTTGAGGAGCCTCTCTTGGTAAGGACGACTAGTGTGAAGCCTCCTCCTTACTTGCTTCTTGTGACCATGGCCATGCTGTTGTTTGTTTTGCTTAGGCATGCCCAAATTGTCACCCTGGTTGCTAACCGACGATTGATGATACTCTCCAACAATGACACTATCATTGCTAATCAAGTTTTCCTTTGTGTTTATAGGCTTTGAAGATGTAAGTTGCTTGACAAGGGTACGTATATATGCACCCGAAAGGCGGCTCTCATCAGTACTGGTACTTGTAGGAAGGTTATCAATTGCCATTTCTAGCAAATGTTTTTAATCTAGTATTTTTTCCCTTTTTGGGTTTGGAGTTTTCAGACTTATGTCGTGACTTATATAGTAAAGTCGTTTAATGATGTCATGAGTTGTTAGGGGAGGATGGCAGAGAGAGTAATTCACAGCACCTCACAGAAGTTTGATTCTATTTTCTGGTTTAAGGGGCGTGGCAGCTTGTTTTGATTGGATGCAAAATGCGGCGCCCGCGTGGCACTTGAGTGTCAGCAAAACAATTTTGCAACCAGGAAGGGGAAATGGCCTTTGATTGTGACCCCTCACAGTCACATTATTATTGTCATCCCGGGGTCCCTATGCTGTTCTTGTAATCGGTCCTACCTACACCTTTGGATCTCTTTGTTGTGAAGACATGAAATGTTACAAATTGCCGAAGTTGGTTTCAACCGGGGTAACTTGCTTGAGAGTAATTTCCTTGGCACTGGCTTCACTCCTCCTTAATAGATTATAGACATGCATGCTGTTATTGTCTGATGTACAATGCGATATCATGATTGTTTTTGGGGAAATGATTTTTACACTCCTTTGATTGATTTTTACACTCCCTATATAAGAGGAATTAAAAATTGCACAAAAATGTGTGCTCTCACATGCGAGAGGCTAGTGGGAGGGTAAAAATAAATTATAGGAGTGTAAAAATCAGTTCCCTTGTTTTTCGAGATTAGAGGATTGTACAAACTTTATAGTTGTAAGTAAAAATCAAACCCTGTACTTCGCAAATATAGGTTATACCCCGGTTATTTATGATGATTGTTTAATCAAATCTTACAATGTGCTGTGCTTACAAAAGTACCCTTTTTTTTTTTGTGCTATCATAGCCGCTTTAGTCCTGTTAGTTGCTGTTTGTTGTAATCAGTTCCATCATATGGCCAATGTTACTCCTTTTTTTTTTAATGTATTAACTAGTACATTTTTCATGTCTAAGGTCAATGATCTTTCTAGACTGCAATTAATGATAGAAGGACCACGTCAACTATCAGTTTCGGAAGATCACCGGCCATCTCATCGTCTGTTTGATATACGTACATCGCACATAAGAAAGAAATAAAAGAGATGTTTGCAAATTGCACCAACAACCTTAAGTAATGGAAGATAATCATGGTCCATGCAATAATTTACTATGGATTGTATATCCTACTATTTTATTACTTTTAAGTCTAATTTTAATGAGCTGGGTACATTTCTGCATTGAGAGCTTTATGATTAGAGGCTCCACTATGCATTAATCAAACGCCACTCTAGCTATACACTACTTCAAGCATGCAAGTGGCTTAGCTTGAAGACTTCCAACTTTGAAGATCGACGACGGAAGAAATCATTCTGTTAGTTGTTTCTTCTAAATCCGCAGTCCATAGTTGTTGGACTAAGGTACAATATCCTAATTAAAGTCATTATAAAACATTAGAGCTCGATACAATGATTGGATAACATATTCCTCAAGAAGTAGCTTCGTTAGCCCTTCAGGCTGAAGCTGTGAAACATACGCTTGTAGTTGTATTCATGGCATAACTTTGGCGAAACATAATGCTTTTAGTAATAGTTCTTATACTGTCATTGATTAAATATTAAATTCTTTCTTACTAATTAAAAAAAAATTCTATTAATATGGATTAATAGTGTTCTTTGCTCAAGAAAGCAATTAAGGGAACTTCTCTTTGCTTGGACGTCGTTGCAGGTAGTAGTTTACACGATAACGTGCTCATTATTACACAATGTTTAGAAAAAACCGTCTATTTTTATTACAAAAATAGACCACATCACAAACCAAATTTTCTCAAACTCTCTAGAAGCTCAAATTGAGTAATAGATTTATAGCCAACATGGCTCTATCTATTTTTATCTTTAGAGTAGACGGTATCTCCCAAGACTTTCTGCCATTGATATTGCTATGTACTTCCTCCTACTGTGAAAATTCTCTTGGCTCTCGCGTCACACTAGCTTGAAGGACCTGCCCTTCTTCATCCGGCCTTGCTTTTTTTTTTTTTGTCTCCGACATCAAGCACTTCAATTGTCTATAATTTATACTCCTTTGTTTTATAGAATTTACTCATGATTTTTCGGATGTTAAGATTTCTAACAGCAAAACTTATCAAATACTTTAAGCTGAATGAATATCTTGTAAGTTTTTAGTTTCCCCAAACTTAGTAGTGGTGGTTCGTAGAAGTCCAATTGGTAAACAATGTCGATTACCTAATTAAGATCGTTAGAACAAGTTTGACGAAAATTTCCCATATTGATATGTCGTATATAATACTAATGCTGATCGAAATTGTAATTGTTAGACTTTTCAATATATTATGTCAACATAAACATCTGTAATACATGCTTCTTATTGAAGCTTCACTGAAAAACAAAAACATTTATACATGAGTGTGGGATTATTACCTGAAGAGAAAGACAGGAACAAATGAGAGCAGTAGTATGGGTTGAATAAGAAGAGCCATGCCTCTAGGACTACCTAGGAGGAGTAGGTTGGGCCCTTCCTTCTACTTGTCAACAACCAGAGCCCTCTCCCTTTCTTAGCATCCTCGGCAGACGACCGACTCGATCTCATGCAGACATTATTTCCTTGAGTATTATTTGCCCTTTTCACCTTTTGTTAAGCTCACACATCGCTTTCATTTCCCCTTATTGTTACGTACAGTGCCACTAGTAGAGCCGTAGAGGCAATTCACTACATGGGGGAATGGCAGGCCCGCACCTAAAGCCAACAATTATATTAATGGCGCACATTAATGACGAAAGACGATGTTGTTCAATGTTGCAGTGTAGCGCACTAATTCTCCCCCTCCTAACCATACACTACACTTTCATAGCCAAAAGATAGAAATGGTGATGCGCATCGTATGATATTGTACTTCATGTGTCATGCACATGGTAAGAAATTAAGAATTCAATATATACACATATGGTCGGATGACCTTAAGTTTTGTTGATTAGTGTTGCGCATGATGGCATATTAGTTACATTAATTTATTTTTTGGCAGAGCTTGATCCAAATAAAAAGCCTAGCAACTAGAATGAAGTTCAAGTGACCCATTTTTTGATGGCATACAACGGGTATCCTGTATGGGTGCACAAGTTGTGGTCTGAAAGGCAAAAATGGATTGGGACAAACGGGTCTGATCATGATCTGCCGGGTCGCATGGCTAGGTCAATGCTGGAAGACGGGGCTAAGACCTATGAGTCTTCAGCCTACTTTCACAGTTCTTTTTGTCTTGATCAGTTGTTCTGTTCATTTTCTAGGGAAATTACTTTTCATTTTAACTACTAATCTTAGTGATTATCATAAGAGATCCCACAAGGCCACGAATGACAATCTAGCTAGAAAAATCAAAGACCACACGTCCACACTATGGTGGTATACTGGTATCTCTTCTTCGTACAAGGCAATCACATACACATGAACGATTGAATGGGTTTGAACACTAGTCAAATTGACATACCAATGATATCTCTTCTTCGTACAATGCAATTCGTACATTTACATGAATGGGTTGGAACAATCCGTCAAATTGGCATATTGATTCGAGCAGAGAGAGAGAAGCTAATGATGGTGGACAAGCTAGCCAAGAAAACGAGGAAGGAATTCAGTGCATTTACAATGGGGATTGAGGAAGCGCACCCTCACTTGGAAATTTTAGAGATTTTTGATGAAAACTTATCTCTAAAAACTGATGTCTGTAATAATCTTAACTTAGCTTTTGATATTGGTATGACTCCGTAGGCTTGGAGCCTCCTTTCCTCCAAAAAAAAAAAATAACAAAAATATATCGTACTCAAATGATACTCAAAAGTAACACATGCACGTCATATCGTATACCTACATTTTGACCGGATGTATGCACTGCGAATGCACAAGCTAGGTACGAGTAATAAATATAAAAGATGGAGGTAGAGGGGGGCTCACACGTTCTGCAAGCTTAACTCTGAAAGATTCAGCAACTCTGAGAAATTTCTCAATATTTGCGGCCCCCCTTTCCTCCCAATTTTCTCGCCTCACAATATAAAAAAGATAGACTTTTCCTTTTAACAGCAGTGTGAATAGAATCACCTGCGAGGCACACAGAGATTCCTGTTTGAAACTTATTGGTTGGTGGAGCTTTAGAACCCTCTTAACCGGGTTTGGGTCCTCGGTGTTTATCCACCGAAGCTAGATTGGTTACAAGTTATAACTTGTTGCATATGATTTAATAGAATCGGATAGCAGATGAGATTGTGTAGCATAGCATTAAATTTGTTTTTTCCGCAAACAGTCAGGTAATATCTAGGACTACTAGGTTTTTTTTTGGTGCCTTTAGGATTGCAGAATGTACACCATTTCCAAAATATGATGTTCAGTGTCCTGGGATGTACAAATGTCCATAGCCTTGTAACTACTTACACAGTAATCTAAGTACAAAAGATGTTGCACAAAGATGTGCCAATCTTCATGCCAAAGAAAAAAAGTATACCATTTTTGTGTTTCAAAGAAAAAAAGAGTGTCAATGGTAACATTTGCATATATGTGACAAATGAAAATATGAAAAGGGTGATTATCAAATTTGGAAGGCACCAATAGAATTTAGGGTGTGTTTGGTAAGTCATTTCAATCACCTTATTTGACTAGTTTACCTTATTTGACCAAAATTTCAGTCACCTTGTTTGGTAACACAACCTGAAATATATTTAAGGTGACTGAAATAATAAGCTACTAGGGGCACCTGAAAAAAATTCCAGTCACCTGATCAGGTTTCAGTTACCTTTTCAGGTTTCAGGTACTTTTTCAGGTTTCAGGTACCTTTTCAATCAGTTTTGCCAAACACACCCTTAATCTAATAGGTTACGTGATATTTTTAATATTTAGAAATTGAATGTTTCCCAATAGAGTAACATGCACTTAAATCAAACAGTCTAAATATAGTCTATGGGTAGACATTTGAGCTTTCAAGGAAGAAAAATGAGGTTTTAAGATGAAGCTATGCACTTGTAACATTTGAAAGTAATAAAATACTTTTAAAGGCTCAAATGAAATATCAAATGCTCACATTTTTTATCATTAAAACTCATGTTCTCATCTTGAAAGTTCATATATATATAACAAAAGAACTAGCTCAAGTGGTTAGAGCTCTCTTGTCCCAATCATGAGAGTGGGGGTTCGATTCTTATCAGCGACTTTGTGCGCATATTTTAGACAAAAAAAAGTTCATATGTATATGTCTAACCATAACTTATGACTAGACCGTCTTATTCAAGTATTTGTATTCTCTGTGTTGTGTTGAAATTGACTTTCAAATAAGCACTACAATAAAGAAAGGAAGAGCAAACGTGCGAAAGCAGAAATATTGAGTGCATTTTGCATCGGGTATAACAAAATGTGCCAAAAATTTGGTTGAGGACTTGGCCCTTTTATTTGGATAGTCTTACTCATAGTAAGACTTTGTGCAACTTTTGAAAGTAGGATTTAAATATGCTTTTGTTTGTTGATGGTAAGTATTAGTTTCTAAGTTTGGTTATGATTACTTTGGGTTACCCACGTTTTGTTGGGATCGAGTCCGGTTGAATGAGTAACATTGGTTGACTTATTACATGTTAACTTCAAGAAGATTGATTAGGATATCGGGGGCCGAATTGCCAGAAAGGTAAAAAAAAATGACGCCAAACGACAACTTGGTAATAAAACTTGCTCAGGCGACGAAAAGGTAAAAAGAAATGACTCCGACGACAATCTTACCAAAAAACTCACGTTTTTGGCCTGAGAACAAGCGCGTGGCTTATACAACTAAAAATTAACATTTTATCGATAAGAAATTCCATAAATTAACCAAAAAAAAGCTGAAAATATCTTAAAACCCTGAAAATTCACCAAAAATAAGAAAATTCATAATATCAATTTCCAGAATATATTTTTTGATTATTATTTTCTTTTCCATGAATATAAAAAAATTTGGAATATTAGAAAAATCCTAGAAAATGCCCAAATTTCTCCAAAAAATAATTTACAATCAAGATTCCA
>CAAKMY010008335.1:0-24301 GCA_901111285.1 Corrigiola litoralis
ACCATAGGAGCATGTTTGGGGCATGTGGGCACGTAAAACCTTGGTCTATGGTGCTCTTTAGCTACCCCAAGCTATGACTTGGCTACACAACTAACCTCGACGAACGTTTTTCAAAACCAATGGTTTGAGCTATGCCTAGGCTACTTTTTGCCAATTTTCTTGTTCCATTCTTCATTATATGTGTCTAGGATGCCTCCCGCCAATTTTCGTCCGAATCCATTTCGTGGCCGCAACGAGGTTTTTTTTGTGGATAATAGTCCACAAAAAGGGGCTTTTTGGGTCGATTTTTTTTTTTTGGGAAAATTTCCAGAAGTGATCTAGCATGCTCCTAGGGTATATTGGAGCATAATTAGAGCATATGACAATGCCTCCTTTGTCTTGATAGATTTACTGTCTATTTACGCTCGATTAGAGTATGTGAATAATGGACAAAACCGATGGTTTGGGCTATGCCTAGACTACTTTTTGGCAATTTTCTTATTCCATTCTCCATTATATGTGTCTAGGATGCTTTCCGCCAATTTTTTTCCAATCCATTTCGGGGCCGAAACAAGGTTTTTTCGTGGATAATAATGAGCTAATTAATGAAAAATCATATAGTATAACAGAATTAACGAAAAGTCATCAACAACATCAGTGCAACCCAAAGCGTTTAACAACCTCACCTAGCTACAAACTTCACTATTGTCAATCTTCCATAAGAACATATATGCGAAGGGAGTAATTCAAGCAAAAATATCCAGCTTAGAAGTAGTTGAATACTCTCATATATATGAAACTACGTCATTTCATGATAACTTGCACAAGTCCGTGCATCGCACGGGCCGAAAAACTAGTTATGTACTATTTTTTTTTGGTCTGAAAGGAGCGCACTATGTCGCAGGTAAGAATCCAACCCCCAACCTTATGATTGGGGTAAGATTGCTCCAACCACTTGAGCTAGTTCTTTTCTTTCTAGTTATGTACTATAAAGTGTAGTTTTGACTTATGTGAGACAGTGAGAGGTTGATGAGGTAATTAAACGAAATGAGACGTGAGATAATGTACTTTTTGGGGCAAATGATCTTTATTCTTACTCGAAGAAACATTCTCATCTTAATAAAGTTCTCTTATTTCTAATTTTGGGAGTTGGAATCATTATATTGGTCTCGCTAATTCCATTATATGTCCCTTTGAAAAAAGTGATTCTTACGTTAGGTACTTCTATGGAGTGGTTTAGCTTTTACTACTAACCTACACACTTTCTACGGCCATGGTTGCTAAAAGAAAAGGTCAACTTCCGAAATGTAAGGAAAATGAAGAGAATAGAGGAAGATGTCACTAAGAAAAGAAAATGAAGAAACTGTTTCTGGAAGTTTCAAAGACTATACACCATCTCCTTTGAAATCTAGCGAGTTCTTGATGCCTACTCTTTGCAATGTTATGGACAATAACTTTCAAGATGAGCCGGAGAATTTAGGATTTTAATTAATTATGGAAATGATAACATTGACCAACCAGTGGACTTTGGTAAATGGTCTACATGTATTAATGATAATAGTAAGGAAAATCAATGTGGTGTTAGGAGCCATATCCAAGATGTAGCTGGTGTTAATGAAACTCACAATCATGTAATGGAAGATGTTGAAAATATTCATTAGAATGTTGAAACAAGTCAAGAAGTTGGTAAAGTAAGCTCTTATAGAGGTTATGTTGATGATAGGAAATGAGTTTGAAGCTAGATTACAGTCCTACTTCTACTCAGCCAAATGTTGTTTGGTTGGATATAGAGGACATTGCTATAAAAGTTAATTTCTGGAAGACTGCTTTGGTAGTCTTTGTGGTTAGAAGGAACCAAAATTGGCCATTGTAAGGAGTTTGTCAGGGTAATTTGGAATCATATGGGTCAACAACATATTTCTTTTCATGCTAGATGATGATTCTTTAGGAGATTTGAGACTAAGGAGGATAGCGATACTATTCTCTTAATAGGGCCATGGAGTTTAGGGAACATACGTTTCATGCATCCTTAAGCCATGTCCAACAGAGTTTTCTATTTAGAATGATGAGGTGTGCAAGGTTCCTATTTGGGTTCTTGTACCTAGTTTGGATCTTTATTTTTGGTCTGCTAAAGTATTGGGCAAGGTTACTAGTAAATTTGGTAGACCCGTGCTGCTGGCAAGGACAAGATCTTCTATGCAAGATTATTGCTCGAGGTTGATTTGTAAGTCTAAAGAACTATCCAAGGAAGTCAGTTTTGCTCTCCTTGTGGTAGCATTATTACACAGGTGAAGCACAAATGGGTCTCATAGTACTGCAAGAAATGTTATGAGGTTGGGCATGAGGGTAGTCGTTATAAAAGTATGCTGAAATGAAGCCGATTGTTTAAGATTCAGAGCCTGCTATCCTTCTGACGGCTCATTTAGCTTGTTTGCAGCCTGTTCCAATGATAATTTTACTTCTTATAATCTTGTCATAGTGAACTTCCCTCATTTTCGAAACTTTCTTGAAGATCAGGAGAAAGTGAGAAGGCTGTCAAAGTGGTGAAAGAAGGGGGCAATGTTATCGTCTTAACAGGCGCTGTCATGCCGCCAGGTTTCAGATTTGTGGTGACATCTAATGGAGAATTCTTGAAGAAATTGAACCCCTACTTAGAGAGTGGGAAGGTGAAGCCTATAGTGGATCAAAAGGGTCCATTTCCATTTGATAAGGTTGATGAAGCTTTTGCTTACCTTGCAACTATCTGTGTAACAGGCAAAGTAGTCATTCATCCCATCCCATGAGCGAGCGCTAACTGTACTTAAATTAGTTGGGTCAGTTTGATTCATGTTTCCGCGAATTATGTCAGTAATATGAATAGGAATCAGGGGAAAGACTTGAGTTTTTTTCCGGTTTTATTTCATATATGTTGATTCAGTGATTGTCTTTGTACAATATTGTGTGGTTATTGTTGCTTTGCAGTTAGTACAACAGAGCAGTAGTGTGTCAAACTTGGCATTGTAAGAGCATTTTGGCAAACGTTCTAATAAACGAAATGTTGCTGCTCTGGCAATACCTATATTTCAACTATTTAGTCAATTGGTAGAGTCTGCATTAGTGTGGGATGGATTCGATCTTGCTCACATCCTATGTGAATCTAATACTGCAGAATCTGTACATAACTTTCTGAATTTAGCAATTGGCTACTTTCGATGTATACTTTTTTCTTTCGCTTAATCAGCTGAGTAGATGAAATGAGAGGATATGAGAAGAGAAGATATGAGAAGAGAAGATTGTACTGACTATACGCATAATTCTGCTGTACCAACTCAGCTGACCTTCTGACCAACTGGCGTATGACAGAATAGAGCTATATCATTGAAGCAGCTGAATTTGTTATAAAAACGTACGACAGCATAGAGGTATATCATTGTAGCAGCTGAATCTATCATAACAACACTGACAGCACTATGAACTCCAACACGCTTCACTGCTTCAAGATGCCCCAACTTGATAACAACAAATGAAAATTATTGATATCTATTCTGATCATATTATGTGCCTCAACTTTGCAATGCTGATGCCTAGCGTCTCTCACAAGTCACAAACATGAATTGGTTTTCGCATTAAAATTGATTTTCTGCGGCAGCTGACAACACATGTATTTGGTGTCTGAAAACTGAAATTCGTGAAGAATCTTGGTGTTGTTCCACGTACCTATTGACTACAATGGAGAAGTTTGAGGACATGACGGAGAAATAATGCTGCTGCTGCTTTTAGATAAATGTCATATGTGGTCACGGGAAGTATTCAATTCTTAACAGAAAGATATTGTCATAACTCATGACTTAAAGAGTTTAACTAGCCTGAGGAGCTTGTCAAGTTTTTCCTTCGTGAAATATCCGTACCAAGTACCCCTAGCTTCATAACGGGAATCAAGAGTAGACAATCAAACTCAAATTCCTGTTATCTCACTTTCCCTCTCTTTATAGTTGTTCATTGCTATTTGGAGTTCTCTCCTCTTTTGTACCAAAAAAAAAAAAAAAAAATTGTTCATTGCTATGTGATTATTATTACTTTCGGAATTCTCCTTGTGATACTACACACTTTCTACTAGTTCGAAGTAAGGTTGTGTAGCATGATCTCCGCAGTTGCTTCCATTTCGCCTTGATGCATTGTTTATAGTTTCCGGTACATGAACTGTATTGTATGTTTAAGGCTAGATGGTACAATAAATGGTAGCTTTGAAAGTTACAGCAAAAACATTATATGTTGAAGAATTTCTCTAGAATTTCTCTAAAAGTAATTTATGTATTGAATATTTGCGTAGCAATAAGGTGATGAAAAGAAGATATTTCTTGTCAAAAAAAAAAAAAAAAAGAAGAAGATATTTTTACCGAAAGAACAACTTCGCAATTTTGGTAACGTTTGGGGAAAATGGGAAATATACATTTCGTATTATTTAAGCAAGGAAGGGTAAGCTGCAGCTTTGTACGGATTACACCTACGAACGTAAACCATGATCGCAGCCAACAGAATTACAGAAGATGGAAACAATATATACGCAAATATTTAAGCAAGGGTGAGCTGCAGCTTTGTACAGATTACACCATGATTGCGGCCAGAATAAGATATTAAGATAGAAACAATATAACGCAAAGATTCACACTTAACAAAGATATACGCAAATCTCCCGGGTACCGGAGGAGAATTATCTCCCTGATTTCTCTCTATAATAAGTAGGCATTCTAATGAAACCACATATCACATAATATTCAATTGTTACCTCGTGATCAGTCTGTTCGTAAAGAATAATGGGGAAAACAATGGAGTTTATTAGCTCCTTCCTTTTATTTTACTTATTACTCATATACTCCTATGTAAGACCGTTCTGTCTCTTTAGTTTCATTTTCATATGCTATATGTTGGTGAATATATGTTATTTCCAAACTTTGCTATTGTTGGCTGGGAATAATATTTGTTTGTCTATGTAGGTGGTGCTGTCTGTGGCCGGGGGGAAATCTGGGGACAACCCATTTACGCCGAAGGCGTCTGCAATCCGGTACTGGAACAATCGGGTGTACAAGGTGCCACAGCCTGAATTTCTCCTCAAAAAGGCCTCAACCTCACTGCACCCGACTCTGCTCGCTTCTCTCAACTTGCAGCCACTAATTCACTCTCGTCTCACCTCGAGTCATTCTGCAAACTAGCGAATCTCTTGTGTTTCAATTCACTGAGCCAGAGTAACTCATCTGAGTCCATATTCTCCGTCTACTTTGACAAGAACTTCACCAACTATGCCAGCGACGTCGATGGAGGGGTTAGCTCATTTAAGAACTACACTTCACTTGAGGGTCACCCGATTGAGTCGTTCTCGAGATACAGCCGTGATGCGGGTGCTCATAACAATGAGTTTGCGCACTACGCTGATGGGCGTAATGTCGTCTCGCAGACATTCGACTCGTACTCTGCAGGAGCTGTTAGCAGCTCTGGGAACTTCAACACCTATGCTGAGAATGTCAATGTTGTCGGGATGAAGTTCACTTCATATTCAGATGGTGCGACCGGGCAATCGCAGTCCTTCGAATCGTACTCCAACAATGCCAACACTGGAAATCAGGGGTTTGGCAGTTACGGCAAGAATGGTGTAGACTTGACTAATTCGTTTAATAACTACGCCAGTGTCTCCAGCACGGAGTCCACGTTTAAGGGGTACTCGGAGTCGGGAAACGGTGGGAACGATAACTTCACTTCCTACGGCCATCACTCAAATTTACCGCATAACAGTTTCACGAATTACGGTGAAGCATTGTCTGGAGTCGAGAGCTTCTCAGCGTACAGAGATGGCTCCAACAGTGGGGACGACAACTTTCAGACTTATGCTAAGAGCTCCAAGTCTGAGACTGTTAGGTTCGATAGTTACGGGAGTTCTCTTAACCTTGGCTCTGATAATTTCACCTCGTATGGTCAGGGTGCCAAAACAGCTGGACAAGATGTTGGCTTCAGAACTTACGGGAGTAAGACTGACTTCAATGAGTACGCCAAAAGTGGTGTGTCGTTCTCTGAGTACGATAATGGAACTAGTGGTGTGATCAATGGTTCAGTGGCCGCTAGAGCATTAAATAAGTGGGTGCAGCCAGGAAAGTTTTTTAGGGAGAGTCAGTTGAAGGAAGGGAATGTGATGCCAATGCCTGACATTAAAGATAAAATGCCACCAAGGTCGTTTTTGCCGCAGGGGATTTTGTCGAAAATGCCGTTCTCTTCGGCGAAATTTTCCCAACTGAAGGAGATTTTTCATGGGTTTAAGATTTCTTCTATGGAGGGCATGCTACGCAATGCGTTGAAAGAGTGTGAGCGGTCTCCAAGCCCAGGTGAGACCAAGAGATGCGTCGGGTCTTTTGAGGATATGATTGATTTTGCCATCTCGGTTTTGGGTCGTTCCGTGGAGCCTAGGACTACTGAGAATGTAAACGGGTCGAAGACGGATGTATTAATCGGCAAAGTGAAGGGGATTAATGGAGGGAATGTGACAAAGTCCGTTTCTTGTCATCAAAGCTTGTACCCTTACTTGCTTAACTACTGCCATTCCGATGGTTCGCGTATATGAAGTTGATATCATGGATCTTAAGAGCAAGGCTTTGATCAACCGTGGTGTGGCGATTTGTCATTTGGAGACTTCAATGTGGAGCCCAACTCACGGGGCCTTTATGGCCCTTGGACCAGGTCCGGGTAAAATTGAGGTTTGCCATTGGATCTTCGAGAATGATTTAACGTGGACAATTGCGGACTAATATTTGGGAGATGATAGAGGCTCATCGGGATGGTATTAGTTTGGTGCCCACCCTTTCACATGATTTATTTTATCTTTAAAAATAAATTTTTTTTTTATAATAATCATGTGAGAGGGTGGCTAATAGGTCCATCATGTGCGGGAATAGGTTCACCCTAATAGGTCCGTCACACCTATGTTGAGAAATGTTTTTATCTGAAAGAATAGGTTTACCCTAATAGGTCCGCCAAAAAGGTAGGTAATCTAATTAGCATAACACAAATAACTAGAAAAAATTTAGTCCCAATAAATTGAGTGATAATGTAACATTATCAATATTAATCTCTAATATAAAACATGACCTTATTCAAGACTCTACAAGTGATCGACCATTTTAACATGAAAAATATTGTTTGATCAATTTCAATGCATAAACAAATAAAGGTAAGAGGAAACGACAATCGCCATCATCGAATAAGGATGCCTCGAAAGGGAAAAACGTTAAAGACTCTCATAACTTAGCCATCGTTGGTCGGAAAAGGAAAGAAGTTTTCAGGCAGGCACACCTCACTTGAGTATGCCTTTCCAAATAAGAAGTTTACCAAGTCTGATTACAAGTTAACTAGTATTAGTAATAATGGAGAAATTATCATCAAAAGTTTTATGGATAGAGCCCATTGTCAAAAAAGAGGAAATAATATGGTTTTATAGAAAATTTTATATTTGCATGATGTAAAATTCTATAACCATTGTTTTTGCTTCTCGTGAATAATAGTTAATTAAATTGTTATCGTATTATAGTAAAACATGTAACCATTGTAGATTTGTAGAACTACATGTAGTCATATAAGGGCTTAAATTTATTTTGCTACCTGTCGATAGTAAAGCTCATAATATTAATGTGTTATGTTTTCTTGTCTTTTTTAGTCACTTTAAGTTTAAGTGTAGTAAATCTATCCCATAACTTTCGTCAATGTACAAATTAAATCCAATCACATATTTTTGACAAGTTAGTTTTATTAAAATATGTAATTGCAATTATAAAATTCAAATACTTTTTTTTTATATATAGAGAGCCTTATATACAAATTAAAATGTCCGTCGTTCATCCATATCTTTCCAAACTTATAGTGCACTAAATTCTTCATTATCGAATCTCAAAAAAAAAAAAAAATCTTCATTATCGACCTATTTAGGAACCGATATGCATTAGATATTACATGTCAAGTTGATATTTTACATTTGCCAAGATCGTAGTCAAAGAAACATTGTATTAAGCGTTTTGATAATAATGTATTAAGAGTTTATATTTTTATGTATATATAATATATAATATATAATTTACGCGAAAGTTTTATTTTCTTAGTTTAGTCACCGATAAAACAATCTTAAAGAAGGCAGCCTTAGCTAACCTAGGTTGTGAATTGATGTTTTTTCTTCGCTGGGTATAAACGAGGCGCAAAGCCTTTTGAATAAAAACTTTCTTCTCTATTTTCCGGTCGAGAGATTGGCTCAAAATATTATACATATTCTCATGAAAATGTTTTACTCTCTCTTAAAAACAAATATTTGGAATATAGATTGATGGGACAATTGTTGCACTTGGAAAGCCGGATAACTGGGATTCAGAATTTCAATGGTCGTGGTTGTATTTTTCCAACTTGACTGAAGTTGTCTTACAAGGAAACGATGTAATAGGTGGGTTAGGCAACAAGTGATGGGCTGCATCATGTAAAAGGAACAAGACTAATGTAATAATCTCAACATTTTTCTTGCCATTTGAAAGATCAACTCATTTTGTGTTTTCTTGTCAATTTTTCTTCATAATCACCATAGCCTTGTAAAGAAGCCCCCCACTGTAAGTAAAACATCATTTTTCTTCTCTTTTTTTACTTTACTATAACTTTCAGTTTTATTAGTGCATAAATGTTGATGGACTACATAGTTAAATGCATCTTTGTTAATAGGCTTTAACCATTGACTCGAGCTCAACAATTGTCGTCCAAGAATTGACGATTCAAAATAGCCAACTAATCCATTTCACAATTTCAGGCTCTAACTTTGTTAGGTATAGAATGTAAACATAGTTCGGGTATGTAATGTAAACATAGTTGTAGATATCCCTAACACGGATGGGATACATAGTGGTCAATCAACAAACGCTAGACTTGTTAATTTTACCATTGGAACAAGCATTATCATGTTTACTTTTGAAATCATCAAAAACAGTCTTTTATGAAAATGTACTACAAACATATGAAGTTACAATTGTCACTTTTATTATTATTTGTAAAAAAAATGTCAACCTTTTCAATCAAAATTGTGTATAATTCTTTTAATACGGTCTAATTTTAGTTTATAGTAGACAATATTACTATGATTCATTGGTCTTGATGCTATATATGAATATTACACTTTTTGTTTAGAAATAAAAGGTGGCTCAAGCCCTATCTATTCATAATAGTACCAGTGCCAAGATTAATTACATTTTTTTGCATGTCATGATGGTTGTCCGAAAAAAATTACAATCATCCCAAAGTGTAGTAAAGGCATCTAAATATTAGACTCTGTTTGTTTTTTTGTCTTTTTGGTGAACCATATTAGACTATGTTATTCTAACACAACTTATGCTTGACAGGAAACGATTTCAATAGTCAATGGCAGTTCAGACATAAACATGCAGCAAATTCATTGTGGCCCTTGACATGTAATTAGGTACTCGATTTTATCATAAGAGGTCCTTAAGAATCGAACTTCAATAGCACTATCTCTAATTTTTAGACTTTACTTTGTGTCTATCTAAATATCTAATTTGTCCCCAGCATTTGGAAGCCTTGGCAAGCTTTATTCAATTGGTGCAGTAAAAAAAAATCTCTTGAATGACTAGCTTCACAATCAAGAAAACAACAAATGGCCTCAGGATTAAGACCTGGCCGGTAATTGTCGACAACCTTTTTTACATATATATACAAAATACACATGGCTCGTGACCATATTTTCTTATGAATGGGACTAATTTGTTGAATCTTGTACACTCTCGATAGACAACCACTAGTAAATATTACCGAGCACCATAAACCATAATTAAATGTAGTATTTGGATTGGATTGAAGTTTGGACTTAGTCAAAAACTTTCACTGGTACCGAAAATGCATATACGATGAATTCTCGACAACGGCAGGTTTTCAGAGAAAGCATAAATTGACTGATGTAACAAGATGAAAGAGATGCTTGAACTCGGCAAACTGATTTCACTCTTTATTGATCTATTGCTTGATTTTCAAAGGAAATACAACGAAGGAAAGGGAAATATGAAAAATTAACCACGAAGTTAAAGCTTGTTTATATGGTATGTTTGTCAAACGGAGATAGAAGGTGAGAGGCTAAAGTCAAGATTCCATGTCTCGAAAGATCCCTTAACAAAGTCATAATGTGCACCCTTCAAAGCTAGAGTTTTCTTCACCACTGCTTCTCTCACAAATGGGTACGTCAAAAGGTTTCCAAGGGAAACATTCACAGCTTCCTGTAACAAATTTCCACCAAACAAATAGTTAAGAGATTATGCATTCAATCATTTTAGAACAGGGCTATTTTCTGATAATGTAAAGATGCTACTAGCTCATCTCAAAAAAAAAAAAAAAAAAAGATGCTACTAGCTAAGATTTTGATAGGGTAAAAAAAGCTGCATATTTCTTGCTGCGACTATAAGAATTGCATAATAATCATTTCTTGGGATCATATAACCAGATTTACGATATAACTCTTTGTAATTCCATATGTTACTTGAAATCATAAAATTACATTGTTTGTAGAGCAATGCTTTTCCATGGCCAATAAGATGTGTTTTCATACGAGGGAGGCTAGAACTCAAGTACCTTCTCGCAGTTAGTGCATTGGCCCGTGAAATCCAAGCTGCTATGATAAGATTTGACCTTGGATTTTGCAGGATCGCCGATCTTAACCCACTCTTCTATGAAATCACTAAGCAATCCATAGAGCAGACAAGGGAGACAATCATTAGAACATCGATAAATTTCTCAGTTCAATGCCCAACTATCCAACCATACCACCAAAAACAAATTACTACTACCAACAAAAATGTCCATTGGCTTACAATTTAAGAGAAATGTTTGACTGAAAATTGTTTTCATTTTTCGGATGTAGTGCTTACATTATCTATAAGTTAATTTACTTGCGCAAAACAGCATAACTATTCTACACTTCAAGGTCAATCTTCCTCGAGCAAATTCAGCAAAGCAATATCAAGATCGAAGTTCTTGAAATGGCTAATAACTAAGGTAAAGAAGATGCTCTCATTTCATTATTCATAAGCATAACGCATAAGATGCTCCAGGGAGGGAAACCTATTACTATAAGAAGTTTGCTCAAAAGTGTGTTTAAGGTATAAGATGGAATAATTAATGAAAAGTAGTTCTCTAAACTCCAAAAACATAAGTGGAAAAATGAAAATTGAATATGCTTTATCTTCATAGTTATGTTTCACTCATTTAGCTAGACTAAGTATATATTATTATTATCTTTAACAAGGATTCAAGTTTTAAGAAAGCAACTAAAGTAATCATCAGAGTAGAATTCTTACGTAGAAGTGGCACCATCATCAGGGATGGACATGAGTCCCTTTATTCCTCCACAGCAGCTGTGTCCAATGACCACAATATTCTCCACCTATAACCACATTTTTTCCTTTTCAGCTACAGTCTTTAAAACATAAGATGATAAAAAGTAGGGAGAATTCTCAGACATGGAGACCTCTTTTCCTATTCTTTCTTACTTTTCTCTTTTGGCCATGCTAACTTTCAAGGACAATGTGTGATCAGTGTGTCATTGTATGCCTGGTTTTGTATGTACCCCTTTGCGTAGTTCATAAAGAAACAAGCTTTTTTTATTTTATCTCATTGTTCTGCCTGGTTGCATAATGAGCTATGGTTTTATATTCTGAATTGACAACTTCCGACGGGCAATCAGAGCTTAAGTAATAAGCATTTTACATGCTGGGTGTGCTTTAGCTTCAACATTACTATTCATAATCCCTATTTGCATGAGGATGATGTATATAGAGTTCAGTCAAAATCTGAGTAAAATGCCCAAAATCTTAATCAAGTAAGCGAGCTAAGCCTCTTTCCATTGCTTAAGTTTATGGTCTTTCTTTCCTATAGTGTGTTCAGGGTAGACAAATTCACAAACCTTGAGCTTAACATAGCCTCTGTAAAGGGACTACACTGTACTGGTAAGATTGGCAATGTAACATATCATAACATACAAAACCGTCGGTTGCTAAAAAGATCTAGTGACAAGTTGAATGCTGAAATTAATACAAGGAACTGAAGAAGGTAATAACAATTAAAATACTCTACCTTGAGAAACAAAACAGCATATTCAATGGCAGCTCCTGTGCCAGAGAACTTTGTCTGTACAACACAAGTCAGGAAGCCAAACTTAAGATATTTTAACGCAAATTGAATCTAGCTAGTAATTAATCAAGCAAAGTGTCGCAGTACAAGATGAGAAGATGAACCTTATCATATGGTGGGACCATGTTAGCAATGTTTCGGACACTAAAGGCCTCCCCTGGTTGAAAATCTAAGATGTGGGAAGGGCAAACTCTGGAGTCTGAGCAGGAAAACACTAGGAACTGCATGTGCAACCAAACATTATGAAATAATTTAAAAGTAGTAGTTTAGAGAATCCTGAACTAATTGTTACTCTTCTTATTATATAAATGGGGTTCATCAGTTAGCAGAGATATTCAATGCACGTATAATTGGAACAAATGAAAACAAAGTTGCAAAGATTATTACGAGCCGGGTAGCATAGACATAGACTTTTGTTTAGATCATATGAGTATGGCTTAAGAAAGGCTGGATTAATCAAATGCTAACACTTACCAACACAACTAATTTTGCGGAGTATACTCCAAACATGAGTTCAGTAAAAACAGGCTAGCATGTTGTTCATACGGAGTATAATAATTTTCTTGGACTTAATGATTTCATTATTATTATTTTCCAAGGAGTAAAACTGTCTGTCTGAAGAACGAAACTTGTATTGATCTCAGTAAGTTTACTACGAGCCTAGTGGGACTTTACACTCAGGATAGCACATGGTGAGCATTGACCAATCATGGGCGTGGTGTCAGTTCATCATCAACTAGGAGCACTAAAGGTTATTATCATGCACTTCCCACTAATTGGTCACAATATTTCCATGAACATCGGAATAGCTTAGTTATAATTATTCCGAAGGGTCGTTTATCCAATCCCTTTTGTCTACTCACACAATTCTATTAAAAGATTTTACACAGTTTAGAGTGTCAAGTTTAATATATCTATGAGAATAGACGCTACTTATCCAAATATGTAAATCATTGTATGTAATTTCGCAACTTCCAGTGTATCAAAAAAACTAAAAAAATTGTATGCCATCTAATCAAAAGTGAATCTCACCTTGGGACTCTGACCAACGGCAAGTTCACCGTACAAAGCAGGATTCTTCCTGAGAAGAGGGAGAAAGAGATTATTTATGAGTTACTACCAAATCATTCACATTAGTGGTAGTATTTCTTTACTAAGTAAAACTATGTTTATTTTTAACTAAAGGATTATCCTTTGCCGACAAGAAAGTGAGGAAACAATTGCTCTAACTTTACAGAATGAATGCCCTTATTCAATTCTCTGAACAGCAGTAGTATAAGTTTCAGATCCTTGATTCCGTGTAAGTAGTAAGTACATCAGTACCTCTTTGTCCTTCAACAAGAATAAGGACAAGCAGATTATAGAGTAATTCTTGTAAGATGAAAAGGGCATCAACGGCATTCTCGCATAGATGTTGGCATGTCAGATTATCCAAAAGCATATTCGCAAGAAGAGGATGCTTTTAGGAGTCGTAATAGATTATAGTTGTTGTACACACTTGTATGAAATTACGAATGAAGATTACACATACAACATACACCGTACTTGTTAAATGTGTTTTACTTTTTTGTGCACGGCATGAAATTGTTTATGTATAGTTTGCCAACAAGTAAATAGAGCTGCATAGGTAGAAAAGAAGGCACTTCACCACAGTCATAATATTCTTGATTCTTTTAGTTATTTTTGGTACTTCGAAGCAATTAGTTACAACGACTTGTAGTGGTGGGGATATGGTGATTCACACGCATATGGATCTCCAAATTTTTTACTCCGTACATGTTAAACCCTCAACCATTAATACACAAAAATGATTATATATTCACATGATAAACGGCCATTTACTTTACGATCTCTTATTATGCCAGTAAACATAAAAGAACCCAAGTATATGTGTTGTCTTAATAGTAGAACCACTTGAACTTATAAATGTTAGCAATATAATTTGATGCACGAAAAGTTTCAATAAGTATTGGCGTATTGTCTCTCTTGTTAATTAGCAAGAGTATGACTAATACTTTCACAAATTTCTTTTGTAGAAAATCATTTCTTTTGACACATGATGCTCCTTTTATTCCCTTTTGGTGGATAAGGCATAAATAAAAACAAAATGGTCCACAAACTACCATCCTAAGACTATGTTAGGTGGAGTTCATAATTCATTATTGAGATTTCAGTGCTAAACTAGTGGACAACTCAGAGTTGGTGTTACTTGCTTCGGATTATAAAATTACCAGTATTGGCCTATTGGGTAGTTTCAGACAACTTGGACTAGTCCAGAATGTGCATGAGAACAAACCAATAAAAGTTCTGAACTCTGACTTAGATTCTTCTTAAGGATCAAAAAGTACTTGTGTATATCATCCCGAAAAAGCAATGAACTTACAGCAGTAGATAAATACAATAAAGATGAAAGAGCAGAAAATGTCACGCACTCATATTTCTCAGTTTTGAACCGGATGAACCCAGACTTCATACGATCAACCGGATTGAACCCATTTTCCTTGGCCCCACCATTTGGAGTCCCCTGCAATTCCGCCGTCACCTGCTTGATTTTTGCGGCTGCTACGTCGTCAAGCCCACCTTTTTCACTATTTCCAACGTAACAGAAACAATAATTGGCCTTGTTATACGGACCAAATAATGCAGGTTTTGGATAAAATTCTTACAGGCGATATGACTTTCCTATAAAATGGGACTTTAAACAGGATAAAAGGGCGACTTTCTAGGTGCCTTCTTTTATATTTTGCTCAGATAATATTTTTTCTCAAGTGATAAAATTCTCATTTTATATTTTTGTTCATCAAATTAAGTCAGACCAGTTCTTGATTAACCATATAGAATTTGGATTTACTTTCTTTTTAGTTGAACATGATATAGTTGGAATTAAGCTATGTACTCCTAGTAGTTTGAATCTAATTTCCATTTGATTATTTTTATAAATAAGCAAATAATCGGAAGTGTTGGACTTAGTGCTCAAATGAAACTATGAAAGCTACTTGCAATATACCCACCACCACACGTCCGCATTGGAGTACCCGTAACAATCAAAAACAGTGTGCATTTTAATCCAAAAGATAAGTCTCATATACCAATTCATTTGTCTAAATATTCCAAGGAGTGCAATAATAAACAAAATTGAATGTAAAATTACACACCCCTTTTTTTATTTATTTATAAACATACCACTTACTAAAGAGACCAAAAGTTGATAAACTCATAAGACTCATAGTTCACCCCAATGCATCAACTCATGTGATATACCATCTTATCAAGATAAGCGATAACTCAAAGAGTCAAAGACCGTATCAAACAGCACAATTTACAACTACTCTATCTATAAAAAAAATCAGGTGTATATATCAGCTTTAATTGAACAATGTATGTCACACATAATCTACAGGTGATCATTATGACAGTCAAAGAAAAGTGGGGCCGGATATTAACGAAAAACGGGCGGCTAACATGGTCATCATCAATTTTGGGTGCCGCGTGAGAACACTGACTACCTCTCCTTGTGCGCGTTAATTAGTTAGGTGAAACGACAAATCAAATATTATATAGTAACAGTGTGATACTCCTATCATATGGTTCGCTGCCAACCTATACGAATGGTCAACAAAAAAGGATTGTTACCTGAGAAGCTTGCTTAGTCCTGCTATGGCTTCCTCGTACGCTTTTCCTGCCATTTTTTCTTTCTGCCAAATCAAGGAATTGAAATCATAAAGTTATTGTTGGTTATTTTGGTTTAAGAAGCGCATAAAGTCGCAGAATCAAACCCTCGACTGCTCATTTAAGGGACGACATGTCTATTACGTACATAAACAAGATAAGGGTATTATGCATAAGTCCCAGTTCCATATTTATAAGTTCAAAGAGAAAAAGTTGGATAGAATGATGAGACATATAATGGGTAAACGGTAGAAAACATTATCGATCGTAAGAAGGTAATGAAATAAAACGTTAAAGTGTTCATACCTTGGACGTTTTTGTTGTTGTATGATAAAAGATTAGGACGACAAGATATAAACGAAACAGACAGAAAGTGAAGAGAAGAGTTTAGATGAGATGAATGTGATCCACTTTGAAATATATGTGCCCCCACTATAGGAGTGTATATATAGGAAGGGGGAAATTATTATAAAATTGCTTCATATAGTATCCATTAACTGTGGTTAAGGGGTAATTTGGTTTGGTGATCCCCAAAATGGTAGGAAAGGAGCTATATTTGTCTAAGGTCAATGTGATCTGACTGGTGATGAACCTTCCACTCTTTTATTTATTCAACCGGCAAAAGTTTACTCATAAGAAAATAGAGAGAAATGGTAATAAAGCTACTTGATGAGTTGCCATGTGTGTGGTTTTCTATTGTGGAAAGGTATGAGCAAATCAACAAGGACCACTACTTCGAGACACATACTCTGTAATCAATTGTGTATTTTGAATATTTATTTTTTCTGTTGAAGCAACTATTGGGTTGAATATATGTACCTACTTGATCAAGAAGTGTTTAGTCCTTTTTAGAGTGTCATTTTGTGCAATAATATAAGAGAGTTGTCTTTTCCAATTTTCATGACCGATATTGTCAAAGAATTCTACGTAAGTAAGACAATTCTACTAACAACATAAACATGCTTTAATTTTTTGTAATATGCATACTTATGTCACGAGAGATATTTAAGGGTCAATTCCTAATAAGTAGTATCGTAATAATTACCAGCAAGTTCATAAGACTGGTTTTATGGGCTGCGTGAAGTACATGGGTGTACTTGGTTTGGCAGGAGAGAAATAATAGTAGAGTTAACTTGGTGCTTATGAGTCCTAAGGTTGTCTTTCAACAGCTAAAGGTTGATGTATGCACTAGAGTTAAAGCTATGTTAGGAAACCCTTTAAGAACTAAGGATAGTAAATGGTTTGATAAAATTTGTAGTCCTATGTCGTGTTACATAGTGATTAGAAGTTGTATTGAGGTAGTTCATATGATCAGAGGGGTATGCCCCTTTTTAGTTTTGTATTACATGTTTTGTGGTGGAAATGAAATTACTTATATTTTTACCAAAAAAAAGTATCATAATAATCAAAACAAAAGAAAATATTAGGAAGTGAAGACATATAAGGCTCAAATAACATAAACACAAATGTATGTATACGATTTGAACTTCTATGGAATCATAGAAACCCCACCTTGATGTTGCTAGAGATTGGTTTACCTCATCAAATTGAATTCCACTCTTAAAAAAAAGTTATAGCGTCCATCATCAAATTTATGGGCTATCACTGATCATTGAAGCGATGGTTAGTATCATCAAGTTCTCTCACACATTCAACTTTTACCGTTATTAGCAATACCCAATATTAGTAAAAAAAATATAGTCAGTTAATTCTACATGATTAGTTGAAATAGTGTGTGTCCGTATTTATTGGGTTTTCAAGTTCCGTTACGAGACATGTGTGAAGAACGTACAATTCTTATTACTTTTTTTGATGAAGTTCATCACTGAGTGGTTATTACATGATTTTGTCATGATATTATCAATATTTTCCCCAAAATCTGATTTACATATCCTTCTTATAACTATGCCAAATTGAATAATTGATAGATTTATATTGAATGGATGTAGAATAAAACATCAATTAAAAGAGTGCATGTTGTAAATTAGATTAGGTTCAGTAACTTCATAATTTATTTGGAGAATTTGAGTTAGGTTACATTTTTCTTTGTTGATGTACTTAATAAAAGAACAAGATATTGATGTAAAATAAGGATACCAATTTAAATCAATTCCCTATCTTCTTGTAAATGTGCACAAAGTCGTTGATAAGAATTGAACCCTTAATCTCATAATTGGGGTTAGAAAACTCTACCACTTGATCGAGCTAGTTCTCCAATATTCCAATTATTAGCCTCCTCTATAACGTTAATGTTCAATGGTTACGTTCTTACTCCCCTTTCTCCATCTTCCTATTTCTCTTTCTCTTTCTCTCTAGCTTCCTCATCCATCTTTCCTATGAATTTCTCTACCTTCAAATTCATCTCTGACACTAAATCTCTCTCATTCTCTACACTCATATGTTGCAGTTAAGGAGTTAGGATCATTTGGTGATGAGGGTGGCTAGGGCTTTGGTACATGGGCTTAGGGTATTGACAACTTGAGTTTCGTGGTTTCGGGACAAATATTTGAATTCTACATGTATTTACGATTGTTAAGAAATATAACATTGATCATTGTTTAGTTAACTTGTGATGGACGGAGTCTTTCAATTGGGACGATTAGACAATAGTTCATCGTATTTTTTAGACTACAAATTATTAGTTTTGTTTTGAAGCTAGCATTTGCAAGTGTACGAAGAGAAGGATAATAAATGACAAACACAAAGCTTGACTTCAAATAATTGGAGATTCCTGTGGCACTTCCTGGAGACATTATAATTAAGAAAAAATAAACTAATCACTCGGAAAAAAGAGTTAACAAGGAGTACAATTATCCCATGGATTTATTCGCATACTTTTTTGCCATACATTTTGCCATGGTTTGATCATTGATGAGGACTAGCGGTATCAAGACATCACCATGGTACCCGGCTCGCGGTGGGGGCCATAGGACAACGTTGACTATATAACAACGCCCCTTCATTGTTGGAGAAAGATTTTTTGAAAGAATAAATTTGTACTGGCAATAAGAATACAGCAACGCCCCTAATCTTTAAAACAAGAATACCCTTATTTTCAAACTAGATCTAAAGTAGTATATCTAATTAACTACAATGACTTTTATGTAAGAAAATATTGAGTGATTTGGCTTCAATGAATAAAAGTGGATCTAATCAAAGTTGGTTGGTGTGAAGGGTAAAGACTTTCATCCTTTAAACAAGTGGTCAAGGGTTCGAATCTTAACTCTTGCAAATGAAGCAACCAAATTTGGGAGGTGCTACCTATTATCTTCAGTACCCCGAAAGGATACTATCCCTATTTCCGATGGGGATACCCCTAAGACACACACACACAAAAATAGATGAATAAAAGTGGATCTTGAAGTGCCTAAATTTTCTCAAATTAACTTTACAAGAACTTGGAAGTAGAACCTTTTTAAAATGTTGAAATAAATGAGCCCTTTACTTATCAGCCAATTTTTAATATAGGAAAACTGAAAATAAAATCCAACACACCACATCAATTCATTACGTAGTATTGGTGTGCATTCAATTATCTAACAAACATAATTTTACTCAAGCGCAAAAAATGAATTTAGTACATCACTACAAGACAAGTTAAACTAGAACGGAACTGCAATTTTTTAAATGAATGATGATGATAATGCTAATAGGATAATAAGTGTTTTACCGGGAGTTTTCTTGCACAACACAGCACCATGCATTTTTTAAAGCTTCCTGCCATGTGTACACCCTAAAGGTTCCTTCATCAAATGCCATGAAAAGACAAACTGAATATATCATAACCAGAACATCAATTTGATCACTGAAAAAATGTACCGTAAAACGACTTAAACAACTATACTGATAACCAATGTCAAAAAAAAAAAAAAAACTATACTGATAAATTTTTTGACTAATCACTTTTCTTTTTGACTAATCACTAGTTATACCTGATCAACATATCTTCTTTTTAGTCATTGTTTGCTACCTTACTTACCTATCTGCACGTAATGAGCAGGCATATGACAGTATCAATGAAAAAAGACCACTTTAACTCTATTTATATAAACATGACATGGGCATAGTACGGAATACTAAAAAGCATTGGTTCTTCAAATTTGTAAATGTTGCATTGCCCGGCCTTATTTCTCGGCCTATATCAAAGTACAGAATGTGGTTATTTGGGCTCCCAAGACTCACTAAGTCCTTCCTGGGCTTGTGGCAAATTATACAATCACGTAAATACAACGAAATCAAGTACAGTCTCTCTGAGTTACTAATACGCTAAAGTAAGTAATGACTTACACGTAGCTAGATAGCAATTGTAAAAGGTTAGACACATGAAAGTAACTTGGAGTACGGTTTATGGAACAGTCAAGGTCCCAAGGACGTAAAAAATGAAGCGATTTAAGCTAGTAAAAATAGAGTGACGGGATACACGTACGACTTTGCATAAGGCCGGTACAACACCGTATCTATGCAAACTCTACGACTTATATTGGTCTTGCATGTTACGCAAATTGTGACGATGAGAAACATAGAGATATTAAGAAAGAGATTACTTACCAATCGACTGATGATCGAGATTGAATGGCACGTTTCACGTTTGGCTAGCTAGCTAGAGAGGTGCAGATCCTTCAAAGATGTTTGCTCCAAATATTATCTGCTTAGGGAGCTCCCTTGATTTGTTGTGTGGGAGTTGTATTTTGGGCAATGCAAGAAACCAATATTTGGAAATGAGGCTAAGGTCTAGCAAGGAGTAGTAGACGATAGGAAGGACACACATTTTTTAAGACATGCACCAAAGAAGTTGGAGAGAAGACAGATGAGATGTACACCTTGTTGACGTGTACAGTTTTAGGATAATGAAAGCGAATGGGAAGGCAACTTAGGCTTCTAAGTTATACTTCCGTAGATGAGAATGTCACGTTATAGATATTAGATAGGTCTCATCTTTCAACTAAAAATTATGGTCCAAAGTGACATCTGCTGTTCCTTTGTTCAACTAATGCTCTCCACGGGATGCCTAGCCAAACTCCTAAGAAAAAACAAAAAAACGAAAGGAAGAGAATGAAAAAATAGCAAAAGATTGTTCTGAGGATGACATAGAACATTGATTATTTAAGTATAAATAGATAAAGTGATAGATTTGTTGCTCATGAGTGAATTTTACGGAGTATATTAAATTACATTTGTGGAATCGGAATTCGAATACAAGGTACGGAGTACTAATTATGTTGCATGTACTAAACGCATGGGCAAGTCTCATTTTTATTTAAATTTTGAGTCAAAAACTAATGTTTATGGTTGAGAACAATATTTAGTATAAGCCGAATCGAGTCGATTATTTCTGACAGGTTTCAAAGACAATGTCTTACATGACAATTGACAAGTATTTATTGAAAGTACTTGTGGATTCAATTCCAAGTCGTAGGCAACAATAACTTTTGGCTAGTGGTTATCAATTTAATCGAGAATTCGAGAAATACCCTTAGTGTTTAGTGCGGAGTTAAGTCAATTCGGAACCTTAAACCAATTTTTTTCGTCACTTATTTGTGTATATATGGATTTTGAATCTAGAGCTTAGTACTACATAAAAACACCTTCAATTCGGAGGCAGCTTGATAGCAAATAGGAGGGGGCACTCGAATCTATACTATATCGTTCACAACACCTCAGTGAACACCTCAATCTTTACAGCTAGCTAGGCATAACGGTTCAGTGAATTATACATTTAAACACACAATTTCAAAGTTACATATTATACACAATTTTCTTCCCAAGTGAAGCATGCCGAGCTATAAACATGTTTAGCTAATAGCTAGAAAGTGTTCCGTGTATACATACGAAGTACAAGTCAACATGGAATAATAAACGGTTTGTGTGAATTAGACTACATGTGTACATAGAAGCCATCTTTATGAGTTAAACTGTTTTGTCATAATAATCCATCTCGGAGCTGTGGTATAAGGTCTTGTTAGTATATGTGCTGTGGAGATTCATTCTCGCCAGCTATAACTTTCTAATGATAGAGGAAGTCAGGAAGCGACTTATTCTAGTTGAAAGAGCAGAATGGTATGTGATTTATGCACTTGTGTCAAGGCTTTGACGCATAGTGGGCTGGTGGGCTGGTAAACTTTTTGCTTCTCTCCTCTGCTGCTTTCTAAAACTATTATCAAAAGTACGTATTAATCAAATATTAGGGCTTTTTTTTGGGGCCATACAGCTGCATAAAGTTGTGTTCTTCAGCTGGAGTTCTATCTGACAAACCAGGGAGGAAGAGGGAATGGGAATGAAGGAGCTGAGCTCTTTATCCGGAACGTAACTCTTCTCCTTAAATGGTTCTAGAAGGTCACTCCTGATCATAGCAGTACTGGGAGACGTTGGGTTAAGAATTACCAGCTAAATAGGAATTCTTGTTGGAATTCAAGCTAAAACTTCTGCTTCCTGGGCTTAGAGATGTATTTTGCAGGTTATAGATGATTTTATTGCTAAAGCAGGTACTGTTGTTGCTGCTCAATCTCACCTTTTATCCTGTTAATGTAACATAAACTTACTCATTGCAGAGTCTATGGATTTTCTAGAAATAGGAAAGCAAGGAAATTTGGGGCCAAAACAGTATGGAATTCTTATGCGCTCTCCCTAACCATTATATCATAGCTTCTCTAGCAGTTCAGAACAGGTTGTCCACTATGGACAATCTTATTTGCAGAGGAATGATCACAGTTGAGAGGTGTACTTTGTGTTACAAAACAGCTGAGTCTATCCATCATCTTTTCTTTGGATATAGCTTCTCTTCTGATGTTTCCGACATAATTCTTCTTGGCAATAGCCTCAGACACGAGTACCTGAAGCATTCAGCCCTACTTCAGCTTGCTCTCCAAAATGCATGGAATTTGGCTCCAATAATGTTGTACCTCCTGCGTCCCTGTTCCGCCTTTCTCAGTTCACAAATTAACTGATCTGATATATATGTTGTCAATTAAATTGATGTAACTTGTGTTTACTTGAAGCATGTTAATTATATGCCTGGAAAATTTAGCCTCAGTTAGCGCCCAGGAGGGCGGTTAACCACTTTTTATCGAGGAAGTTTATGCCTTAACTAGTCATTGCAACACATTTCTTTACAAGTAGAAACTCACCTAGTGGCGCCCTCTTCAGTTTCAGTCATGATCAATGCCTACATCCTAAGTTATGTCTCACATGCTAATATATGATATAGACACAATTATAATGGTTTAATTGACTGCTAAAATGGGGTTGCTCCTGTTGATATAAAGATGTGATCTTTGTCACATATTATACAAAAGTTGAGTTTTATAAGACGAGAGCTTGTTAGTTCTGAGATGAATGCGTGAATTTATAGCAGCACATTGCTCTGATGCAAAAGATGCAAGTCCCCAAAATCTTAGGTTCCCTCGTCTTCGATAAATATTCCTTATGAGAGGTAGAGGATATAGAAGATAGCATAGGATATCATGTGTTATCCGTAAATTTATAAAATTTGGTAGAAAAAAAAAGGTAGAAAATGGATGAAAACTATAGAAAGATTAAAAAATTATAACAAAAGTAACAAATACCTACCTCTCCTTAAATTTTAGAACCCCCCCCCCCCCTCCACATTGTGAGGATCATATCAATCTTGCTGTTTACTTGCCTTTCTTCCAACACAAATTAGTTGTGTCATCACTTTTTTTTCCCTGCACTAATTGACTCCGGATCATCTTATCTAAAAGAGGGGCAATGTATTATTTAACCAATTATCTTATCACAAAGCAACTTGACTGGATAAACTGAATGACATTCACTACAAAAGCATGCATCTTATCCTGATCGTCGTGAATGTTTAAGCAAAGACATGATCTATAGTTGTATACTGTTGATCATGATCTTTATTCTACTTTTAAGTAGAAAATGTTTAATACATTAATTATTTAAGGAGATAGTAATTCTCTGCTTTAAAATAAACATACTATTAAATTGAGCTAAAATAACTATTCTAAAATGATATAATTTTTAAATTAAACTGAACTCTATTATCGTAAATTAGTATTTCACTCTCCAAAAATGATTTTGTCAAATATCGGCTGTAATCATTTTATTCAATATGTGCCACGCTTAATTAACAAATTCTTGAGAAATGTGCACATGTAGCAATTATATGACAAATCCTATCTAATTTATCCATATTAAGCAGCAAAATAACATAATAAAATATCTAAGTACACGATATTTCTTGTGATCTTGTTATTTGTAAGAAGATATCACAATAAATACTCCCGATCCACCAACAAAACCATCTTACTCTTTTCTTTGTCCCTTTTATTGAAAAAAGTATAACTTATGAAAGAAACATAAGTAGTCGCATATAAAAATGGAACTCTTCCCCTTCCGATCGAGAGACGATACTTTGAGTTACTAATACTCCCTCCGTCCTCTAAAGATTGTCAACTTTTCAAAATGCAAAAAATTAAGGAGCACAATTTATTTC
>CAAKMY010008369.1:0-23943 GCA_901111285.1 Corrigiola litoralis
ACTGTAATCTGTTTTCCATAGAGAAAAACTTGGCCTGAGAAGTCATGGAAGTAGCAGAGGTAGAGAAAGGAGGCAGCTAACTGATCACAAGGGGGAAGAAGACATGGGAAGACAGAGAGAAATGAGAGAGAGGTAAGGTGCAGTGATCAAACTTGCATAAGTTACATTTAACGGAATGTTTAACCCCAATACCTTAACGTGAACTTTTTTTACTTTAATACCTTAACAAAAACAAAGTCCAAACTTCAATACCCAAATTGATGCTTAACTCCCATCGTAGCTATATGTATAAATTAACTGTTCGAATTAAACATTTCAAGTTTAAGTCAAATCCGAAATATTTTTGACTCATTTTCTCCAGTCTAATTTTAATCCATATTTATTGTGAGCTCAATCCAATTCAATTCGAATAATTTTGGTTAAGTTCAAAATTCAATCCAAAACACGAAATTGTACACTAATAAACTAATTTCCCTTTGTCAAAAAAAAAAAGTTATTTCCCTTAAATCAGACAAATTTTGTCTATACAGTACACCAACTCGAATATAAGAATTGGTTTGTTGCATACAAAATAGTGCAATGAAAAAACTAGTTTAAGTGGTTCGAATTCTAACTATGTTATTCTTATTAACAGGTTTGGGATTTGACTCTTATTAGCAATTTTTTGTATATATTTTAAAAAATATATAAAAATGTAGTGCAGTGAGCCAGTGAGGAACAGCGAGGAACAAATAATACAGATACGATAAAAGAGGAGGTTGGTGTATTGTGTAGACATGCCTACTCCACGTCTCCACCATATGACTGCCTTTCTTCGTTAAAATTTTTTACTAGTATCTTTCAATTTATTTAGCTCATGGCCCCATATTAATCCAACAAAGTAATGCATACCGGCCAAATTGTGAAGTTGGTTGATATTAAAGTGTTTGTGACCCCCTAACTTCTAATGAGTCATATTCGAAGAGCTTCGAGGTTAGAAACTATCACAAGAACCTAACTAGACCAGCTTAATGGACAATGTGCGGAAGGCAAGAAAATGTCACCCTATAAGCTGACCATTGAGAAGCTGGATCATCCTTACTGTTCCACGACACAACATTGATCCGCTATTATTGATGTTTCGTCATCGTTGTGAGCCATTTTGATATCTTGCTTAGATGTCAAACAAGGGTAACACTCAAATTGGGTTCCACTTTGATGCTTTATTATCAATAGGATACACTATCTAGCAACATAATAATCACAATCACTCACAATTGCAACAACTAACTGAACCATTTTATTGAGGTCATGCTTTTATTGGATGAAACAAAAGGTGAATGGAATGAGAAGAGAGTATACGAAATGAGACTCAAGAAACAAGATCTATCCTTGTTTAGATTCGGCCGGAGACAGAAGGATTATATTAAGTGTTGTGAGAGATTATTTGTCTTTATCGAAAAAGTAGATGAATTCATGTTGGGCCAATCAAAAGGATAGAAATCTCTTATTTAACTTGAGCTTGTAGGAAGCTAGCATGATTTGACTTAGATGGCAGAACTCGTCTATTTTTACAAGTAATCTTTTCTAAGGATTTGTGAAAGGAATGAACTCATGATCTAACAAAAAAGCAGCCATAGTTTGAGGGGCAAGGGAAACGTGCAACTCCACACTACCCTGAGCATCACAGCCCATCATAGAGAACACGTTTCCATCAGATTTGGTTCCAAGCCCTGTCCGAACAGCCACTGCTCTACCCAGGCCAAATTCAGGGGCATACATGTCCATACGAGGCGAAGCGCCCATGGCCACAGTGTTAGGGCCAAAGGAGCGCATAGCTGGGAGCGATAATTCAGGGCCGCCCTCAGTGAAGGCCTTCAAAAATATGTTTCTGGTTGCTTTCTCATCCAGAGCCTCCACCTCGTGACAAAGCAGCATTGCAGCCCATCCCAAGTTGTTTTTGAGTAACTCACTCACCTTGATGATCACCCGAATTGGCCTGACAATATTGCCGACACAGTTTTCGGACAAAGGCGGCTTCAAACGAGGCCTGAGGTTGGCAGCAATTGTGCAAGTAGTCCTCTCATCCGAGGCTAGCTTCCTTGCGCGTGTGATGGATCTCCAAACAAGTGCCGAGAGGGCGTTGTAAGAAGTAATATTGTGAGTACCACCACCTTTAGTTGCAGTAGTAAAGGATTTGGCCTCTTCATTTGCTTTCGCCTTGAGCATTGCCATCGACGTACATGGTATGTGAAAGACTCGGTCCCTTAACTGACCTACATCATTCCGGTGTATGAACTCATCTGGCTCAAGGTATGGGAGCTTAATGATTGGGTCATATCCATCAGGAACCGGTAGTTTATAGTCGTAAATGGGAATGCGCGAGATGGATGACCCGTGACATATCTCGGACCACACAGTTAAAAAATGGGATGCGGAAGTGCCATCGAGTGCAGAGTGGTTGGTGGAGTATCCAAGGAACACTCCATCTGCAAGTTCCGTGACCTGAACTGACAGCAGAGGTGTAGTGTGGCCATCATGTCCAATTGCTCTCTCGCCCATGTCAAAGAATGATCGGACCACCAAAGGCACGTCCGTGTCGGGCGAGACGATATCGGCTATGGTGAGGTGTGAGGCAGCAGCATACATGAGCTTGGCTCCAGGGCCCTTCTTGCAATCAATGAGAATGCGGCATGAATGCTCATCCTCAAACCTTTCTGTGACAAAGAGGCCTGCAAGTGAATAAAAGTGGACAAGGGCAAGAGATAACGAGTGTTTAATATTTTCAAAGAAAGAAGAGGGCATATAATCATCTGGTTTTCTGAAGAGTTGGCCAAATTGTGAGTAGGGATATGACAGGCACCTTAAATCTTGAGAACCCAAGTAATGGTACCTTTTCGACTCGTCAACCTCGCTTTGAGGTCTGATGAAGCACTCTGAAATGAGCTTCACCTTAGACATTGATCTAACTACTTGAATAAGCTCAGGAGTACGTAGATGGTTACTGACTTCTCTGGTAAACGAGCAGATATACATGTATATATATTGAATCGGACAAGTAGAAAATTGTTCCAATCATTTTAGTTTTATGTATAAGTTAAATAGGTACATTAACTTTCAAGTGTAGCAAGTTAAATAGGTACATTAACTCGACCCAAAATTAATTTGACTGAAAACTGACCAAACCCATATCCGACCGCCCCGCCCCATTGTCAACTCTACTTTAACCCATGTGTTTTTTCCTCCCTATTCAAGTCATTTTCATCCCAAATTATGCCAAGTAGGAAATTTAGGTGTTATGTAGAATGACTTATACTTGCCTCTTTTTTTTTTTTTTGAATAAGTTGGGTGCGATAATAGAAGGTGGGGGCAAAAGTTTTGGGATTAATCTGGAATCATCCAAAATTGGGATTAATAATGGATGAAGAAGCAAAGTTGGGATTAATCCCGTTATATTTTCCAATTATTTTTCATTCATTATCGATAGGAAAATTGATTTACAATATACGATTAGGTCCAGTTACACATACTGAAAAGCTAGTGGATCAGTGGATGTCATAATAATTGTACTATAAACTGTATTCTGTATGGCGTATGTTGTACTACTGTAGAACACATGCATAAAGCCTAATCGCCCGCTTCTTGATGCTCCAGGATATCAAGTTGTATCACAGTTTGTAGCACCATTGCAGGCAGTGAAATTTTTACCAAGTTATGGGAATGCATAATCTATTTTCGTTGCTTTTGCTGCATGCCGTGTTACTGAGCATGTTCATCTTAATGCTCTACCATTTCGTCGATCTGGGATGTAAACTTTAAATTCTATGCTGTAATTTGCAATATAACCTACTGCAGCTCCAATAGTAGATTGAGGTACATACGCACATGATATAATTAAAGAGGAGTTTGCAGTTTATTATCCTGTGCAGAAATCACTACTCAAATGTCTCCACCATGAATCCATGATTGCCTTCGACAGCTCATAATTTTTAGCCATGACCCCATTATACAACAAAATAATGCATGCAAAATTGTCAAGTTGGTTGATATTACTATGACGGTCCCATAACTTCCTCAATTTGTACCGTTTGATCAATTGGATAGGTAGAACGTACATGAACCAAATATTTGTTATTATTCAAGATTTATAATTTTTCAAAAATTGAAAGATGTATTATACGGAGTAATATTTAATTAGGTGTCTTGATACATGTGCTCATATACTCCGTAGTATTTTGATAAGGTACATCTACATTATGGTGACAAAGTATTGAATGTATCACATGCATTTATTTTATGCACATAATAAAGGGTGTTTTGCCTTATACGACAATAAACAAGTTAACAAACCATCTACATAATGCACCACTTATTCAAAAAAGTTATCAAGCTATCTAGAACTGAAAAACTCAATCTTGATTATATGTTTCGTTACTGCACTGCTACACAACTAATCTGGAGAAGTATGATTTTGGTATCAATATTCAAGTGTCAAGCTTGTCGGCAACTAGAAAATGGTTGATGGATATGGTTCTATTCCTTTATAAACTTCGGGATGAGATAAGAAGAATGAATAATTTATTTGTCATCCTCTGGGCCATTTGATTACAACGTAATCATGTGATCTTTAATGGTTGCGATGTGAACCCTGAGAGTGTTTTAGCTTGCGGTAGAACCATGTGTTTGGACATGCAGACTAGTAGGACATTTCAAACCCCATATGGGAGGAACTGCGAGGAGACGGATTAAGGTCCACTGATATGGCAAAGATTAATCGGTTTTAGGGAAACTAGATCCCCTAGGAACATTGTTATTCAGGTTGATGCCTCATGCATGGAAAGGGACCAACATAATTGCAATTGCAGCATGGGTGGGTTGGTATGTCTACTATGATAATAAGATTGATGAAGGTGTTGTCAGTTTTTACTAATTCTTTACTATTCATGGAAGCATGTGCTATAGGCATTACAATGAGCGAGTATAGACATTTTGAACAAATTATGGTTTTTATTGGCTGTGTTAATACGGTCCACATCATTCGTGACAACCAGGAGTCACTCATTTAGTGTAAGTGGGTGTTTAAGGTCATCATTATTCTTGGTAAGCTGTTCCAAATTTGTTGGATAGTCAAAGTGACAGTGTGGCTCAAGCTCACAAGCTGGCTACATAATAGTTTGCGATGGTGGCAATTAAATATTTTATGCTTTGGTTGATCTTAATTTGTCGGAAAAAAAAAACTCAATATTCATATCTTCAAATTTTACAACTAACTTGAATATGGGCCGCTATTATAGTGATATAAGTACTATGAGTAACGTCTCACTTTCTTCCGTGTATCTCATTATCGAGCACAATAACTTATTATATACCTTAGCTCTCACCCTGACTCAGGAAGTTGTAGTGAGGGTTCATGATGACACCGTAGACGTTGATATTCAAACCGACGCTAGTACTCGTTCCTAACATGAATAAGAACACCTGGAGGCAGCATCGACTAAGACTCGTAAATTCATTTCGGAGTGCCCGTTGGAGTCTTCTCGCGCGTGCTAAAAGAAATAGGGAGGAGGACATAAGAGCCCCTAGCATTGGCCGCAAACAACCTCATATTTCATTTTGAGGTTCCAAATAGAACAACCCCATATTCCTTTTTGGGTGTCTAAATAGAACAACCCAATGTTCTTATTCAGTAACATTTGTCCACTTTTATCACATAAATGCCCTTACTTTTGAGATGATGTAGTTTCCACTATCAAAGCTCTCTTATTGATCCTTGACTATTTAGTTTAGTTCATCTTCATTCAGTTCAATTCAACAAGTTTCAGTCGGAAAGGACACGGCCTAAAGCATGGTGAGAATGCTCCTTATAACAAAAGAAAAATAAAATAAACAATCCAAGTTCCAAAAGTTTTTTTTTTTGTACTTTTTAATAATCCGACCAATTATTTGTTATTCCTTAAACAATATTCTGTAGTGCACTCTATGTGATTTCTAGAGCGAAAAATGGGTCCAAAAATGGAGGTTCCAGTCTTTGTTGAAACTAGTTTGGGCACTCGCATTGCACTTCCTGTTTCACCTGACATAACTGCTGATAACTTCAAAAGTATGACTTTATTTTGCTTTACTGTTTTCCTTTTTTGTGTACTTACTTTTGTTGCTTTATTGATGTTGCTTGGAACATGGGTTTGTGAATTTGTTCAATTTGTCTAATTCATGTGTAAAGTTTGCATCTTTGGTGTAAATTTGGTGTTGGGTATGTGGAATTATTCCCAGAAAGAGAGTTCTTTGAGCTGAATATCAAAAAATTCGAGTCTTGATATGAAGTGGAACCTAAGTAGGTTGATTTATGGGTAGTGAGACAAACCAATGTTTCTGATTGTTTTATGGAATTAAGCTCATTGTACAATGTGAGTAGCTATTAAAGTAAAGGGTATTGTTACAGGACCAGAAAGTCGTGTATGAGACCGTTATACCTTCTTAAAGTGGTCAGTTTTCGGCTTAAAGTGGTGACTTTTGTTAATAAAAAGGGTCAACTTTAACTCAATATGTGGCTAGATATAGTTTTAAGTTAAAATCCAACCCTATGTTTTAGTAATTTGTATAGGGACAGTATATGATATGAAAGAAAAGTACTGGGATCATGCATAAGCTATTTTCAGGCCAGCTGTGTTACTGTGGCTTGAAGAAGGGGAGTGTTCTTGTCTGTCGTGTGTAGGAAACTACTAGGTTTTAGGACTTCAGGTTCGGCTTTACAGAGGTTAAGCCACATCCTTGGCGTACTTTGGAGTGTGCCATTGTCGATTTTTATCTGAATGTTGAGGGGTTGGATGGTAGATACTTTGGTATCAAATTGGAATGAAGTTCCAGTGGCCGAGTAACATAGTTGCCTGGAGCAATTCCAGTTACGTATAGCATTTGATATTTATGCTGTCAGAAACCTTTGCCTTGCATGTTACTGACTGCAACTACAGGTTGTGGGAAACAAATTTATTTGTTGGGTGTCCAGATTTCTAACAATGGGTTCGAAAGGGGTCCCCATGTCTGTCAAGTGTAGCAAACTATGGGGTCTGGACTCTACTTTCTAGCGCTTCGGGCTTGTCTTTTGTCCACTTTAATGTGGCATTGCATGCCGTGGTTGCAGTTGCGGATCCTATATTGTCAAGTTGTAGAAAAAGGTGGAAACTCCATGCCACTCTCTAATCACCCTGCATGGTTTTTGTGCCAAAGTAATATACCTACCTGGTATTATTTCTGTCATGTATGCTTTTGTTCTCATGCTGTCGGAAAGAGTTGCCTTATGCTACTACGGTATGCAATATTTGCAACTCAGGGCTTGATAATAGTCCATAGTGCATATCAGCTCATCTAGTCTTGTAAATTACCCTTTTTGTTAGTGATTATAACACCCTTGTGCCAACTCGAAATAAAAGTCTTGGCCAATTACAATTCTTTTCTTGGTAGTTTAAATCATAACTATTCATCATTTTGAATTACAAATTGAGTTTCAAGTAGTCTGTTACCACTAGCTGCCATACATCATATTCACTTCTTTCTCTGTACTATCGTGAAGTTGAACTGTTTTTAGAACAAGGCAGCAGTTGTGTTATAGGTACAATTTAACTGATGTTGCGTTGAAGAAGATGTAGCTTGATTTAATCTTGGTTGTTGTACATTTTATGAATGTAATGGAGGTAAAAATCTGTTCTGTAGGGGAACTTGAGAGAGCTCACATTGATTGTTTCCCTCAACTAGGATTACTCACTATTGATGCGGTGATGGTATTTCCGAATTTCTTAGTTTGTTTCATTTATTTTTGTTGTAATATGACCGTTTATTATCTCCTTTCACTGTTTTCCGTTGTTTGTTCTCATTTCATTTGTGTTTAACATACAATTTTGTGTCACCTCTGGCAGGTAAAGCGGGAGTCCTGCTTTTACCGCCTACCGGGCTCTCTGCCTCTAAAGCATGTTTGCCTTGGATATAGGAATTTTTGTATCCTGTATGTAGATGCAAGTCCTTCAAACAAGTTAGAGAAAACTTGTCCATTGGGACGCCTAGTTTCCAGGAGAGCTAGTAGTTTGCTTGTAAATAATGGTAAAGAAGTTACTGAGAAAGTTGCAGGCCCTAAAAGTAGGAAACAGAGGCTAAAAAGAACTCGATGCCTGGAAGCTCTTGTGCAAGGGCTGGTAACGGCTACCAGCCCATTGAAGAAGAAAAAGAGGAGGAAAAGAATGTATGGCTTGCAGAAATTTCCCGCAGGATTTACTCCTGAAAGACTTGAGCAAGAATCTCTTGGCCCACAAGGACAAATTTCTGGCGCGTGTGCAAGAGAAGGGAGTTATGAGGAAGAAGTCCTTCATCAAGGGAATCAGCAGCAAGAAGTGTGGCAGACTGCGCAAGTATCAGATTCAAATATTACTTCTGAAACCCCTTTGGAAAGCTTCTCTGAAACCGTATCAGTCTCGGGCATTATTAATAAATACTTTACTAATTTAATTGAGGTGGATCATATTCGAAGAGCTTCAAGCTCAGAAACTGTCACAAGAACCAAACTGAACCAGCTTAATGGACAATGTGCGGAAGTCGGGAAAATGTCACTCTGTAAGCTGAGCACTGACAAGCTGCATGACTTGCATAGAACACACCAGAAAATTTTCCCCTCTCCTTCGCCGGAGGCCTTCAAACCTGTGTCTATGAGAACCAAGTATGAGAGATCTGATGTTGGAACTCGCCTTTTAATGGCTTCAAACATTATTGGGCTACGTCAAAGCAAGCAGAGCTCTCAAGGATCTAGTTTGTCCAAGAGTAAAAGGTTAAGGAACCCAGATGTTGACTCAGGAGTTAGGAGTTTGGTCTTTGAAATTGATGACAATGACTGAAAAGCGTTGAAGTTACATAAGCATTAGCTAACAAGATTCTTCCTATATCTATGTGCATCACACAGTGGAGTACTGAAGCGCATTTGTGATTGGACAGATCCGATAAAGTAGTTACGCAAATCACAGGAGGATTGTGTACAGAGGTACTGGCTTTGCAATTTTGGGGTTTACCAGCAATAGCCTAATGAATATCAGATTTATATGGTTTTTGGAGATGTGGTTAATTCATATTTCATGGCAAGTATAATGGGCAGAAAAAAGTCTCAGAGAGCACTTGTTCTGGAGGCTATTTTAGGACCTGAGAATGATTAGCAATAAGAAGGCCTTTTCTGAGTAATATCACCAAAAGAAGGGGAATCTGCAGGTTAAGAATTAAGAAACTTCATCATGTTCAACAAAGGCCATGTTCTATTTGGAAACGTGAAATGATCTTCTGAAGCTATGGTGAATTTGATACTTTATCTGTATACCAATTAGAACTACTGTCCTGAGAAGCATTAGAAATACGAAGGCCCTTTCTGAGTAATATCACCAAAAGAAGGGGATTCAGCAGGGTAAGAAACTTCATCATGTTGAAGAAAGGACATGTTCTATGTGGAAGCGTGAAATGATCTAAAGCTATGGTGAATTTGATAGTTTTATCTGTATACCAAGTAGATCTACTGTCTGCATCGGTTCAGAATCCCTCAGGTCATGAGATCACTTGTCAAAATCGGTGGGCCAGCTGAGTCAGAGTCGATGTAGCTGAAAATTGATTGTGGTGGAAACTAGGAAGTAGATCATGGGATCTACGGCCTAAAATATGCTGCTACCCCGATACCTGTCTTTTACTCTTACATCTTAACTATGGATGCTGGCTACTCAGGCCAAGAACAATAGTTTGTTGATCGATCTCATCCATCCTCCCCCACCCAACCCCCTGCACATCCCGTCTTTCTTGTGAGTGCGGCTCAGGGTAGATGCCAACACCCTATTGTATTAGAGAGAAAGGAAGCAAAACCAGGTTATCTACAGAAGGCTGGCTTCAGTCTTTCGAGGGTAGGAAGGGTGTTTGTAGGTTCAGTTCTTCCATGTCTTCATTACCCTCCCTCTATGTTGTAAATTTTTTGACATTTGATTGATATAGTAGTGAATTTGATCCTTATTACATCCAATCGCACTAGAGACTTTCAACCCCAAGTTCCAAATACTGGTCATTTATAGTAGTACAAATAAATAAGAAAAAATATTTCAAAAAAAAAAAAGAAAAAAAGCGGATGAAGATAAGAGTTTAATAGCCCTTGGCGGGCATTTACAGTTCTGATAGCTTATTACTGAGAGCTTTACTTTATACGGAGTAAGATGAAGCAAAAATTTAGCACTTATAGTGCATGGCAACATGATACTCCGTACTTCTAAGTTAAGTTCCTGAATCCATGACTAGAAGATAGAAATCGGTGTAATACATGTTGATTCCTACACTTCAGCACACCAAAAGAATGTAGTTACAAAGCCCTTAACGTTCATTCACAAATCACAATTGGTAGCTATTACTGTGAACAATCTGAAATAAGATGAAACAAAACCCCTAATTGCTTAATGCATGGCTAAATGACATGTAAACTGCTATTGTGGCCTATTTTCCTATATCCCATTTCTCTTTAGGCAGTCTGGGAAAATCCATTGGGAGAGGCATGACACAATTCTCTCCATTGAAATAAACCCTCTTGGGAAATGCCCAACCGGCATCAAAAGTAAAAGTTCCTGGTACTTTACTCAACAGCATTTCTGTCTGCACATTTCCACTGTTTCCTGCTTGCAGCAACACATCATTGTAATACTGTATCCCCCAGAACAATGCTGTGTCATCTGTAAAATTCCGAAGTTGAGTGTGAGAATATAACCATAATGACACTGATCTGTAAAGGAAGGTGTTTAAAAAGAGCATGGACTTACTGGTAGGGCGATCAAGAGTAAGTGACTTGTAATTAAAGCTAAAAATCTGCACCAAACTGTCGAGGTTTGGATGCTCGATAGCCAAGTTCCATGAGGTGTAATTCTTGCGTAAATTCATATTCATGATCGTGATCTTAACTCGCCAGTAGTCTTTGTAGCTCTGCTTGACGTGCCAATGGATATGGATTGGACACATATGAGTAGTACAATTTACCAGAGGAGGTGGTGCATAATCTGGGTCTTTTGATATCGGCAACACAGGAGCTGCTTGGCCTCTTCTGCAATAGAGTTGAGAAGATGGCAACTCTCAGGGGACAAAGTACAAATCTACCAACATCTTGCATGCTCTCAGGAAGCTTAAGTAGTGGACATAAACATCTATTAAGCAGACATCACAGATGTAAAGAAATATGACACGCGTGGAAAGAATTACTTGATACATGAAGAGCCAGGTTGGCCTTGGCAACCGCAGCTACAGTTGGGGCAGAATGTTATGGTCTCGCTGTAAAACGCAGATAACGAAACACAGCAGGTCGGAGCAGGTGCTGCTTGGAACTGGGAGTAGGTGCAAGTCACCCTGTATGTATCTGCAATTCGTATCATATGCCATAATGACTAGCTTAGCAAGTGGAATAGGAGAGTACTTGGTTTGTTAGTAACTTCAGAATTTATATTTATATTTCAATCATCTTCAGTTGAATGCATTAAACAAGTTAATACTCCGTAACTACAAAATTCAGAAATGAAGACATCAAGATTATTCAGGTTTAGCAATTTTCAGCAACTAAAAACTCCTAGAACACATGTAGGGACCAACTCAGCAATAGATTTCGAAACATACTAAATAAAAGAAGTATATAGAAAGAGCCAGGTTTATTGCGCATCAAGTTTTCAGACTGCTTTTCCTCACTGGTTTGTTAAGTTCAGAAGATGCCACATTCATTTTCCATACTGATAGGCAGCCATTCAAACAATCCATGTTACAAATGCTAGTCAGAAGAAAGTTTACAGACTTACTAAGCGCTTGGCTCCATCGACGTCCGCCATCTTCAGAGAACTTGGTAGGAGGAACAATCTCTTCAGCATCCCCACAAGTATAGCCAGGTGCACCAAAGTGAAATTTCTTAGGCATTGTTATACTTGAGGCCTCGAAGGAAGAAAACCCTACATGCATCTGAAAATGGGAAATAGACTTAGTTGGGTCTTGAGTCATAGATGTTAACACCCCTCCTCTGCAGCAATTAGCAGTCTGTTTGTTAAACGAAGTTCCCGGTCGAAGGTCGATGATCACAGGATGCTTCAGGCAACAGTGAGGAGGCGCTGTCCCTAAGGATTTATTACACACCCCTTGTTCCTTAGCCTCGGCTCCTTGCATGTACCAGATAACTTCTTGTGCCTGCCATTCCCAGCTCAAACTCCAACCAGGAGGCCACTCTATGTGTCGATATTGCTGGTAATTGAATATGGTAATGTCTGCCTGCAATGTTTTTTGAGATTATCTTCAAGATGTTTAACTTTGAGCTTACACATGAAAAAAATAATTTACCTATTCTCGAGTTTACTTACGAATTTTTACATGTAATAATAAAAGGTCAATACATTAAAGGTACACAAAGACCATGTATATGTACATAAAAATGCTAAGATGTATACTCAAAAGTTTGTACACTCAAAAGTGTATCCAGAGAACCATATAGTTCCATTTTTTGGACTTTGCTCAAGTAGTCAAGTATATATATGCAATATGTGAAACTCGTCCAGAGTAACTGCTAATACACAGCCGCGAGGCTCAAAGAGCACATAGAAGTCATGAAAAATGCGAACGAAATCTTTACTGTAATGTTCTAAATTTTGGTAGCTAAGGTTTTTAGTTCACTAGGTCATCTTACAAGTTCATGATACAGCAGAAGTGTAGTGTTCTACTAAGCTAACCAACCATTAACCCAGTTACCAACCAATAGAACTGATAGAGTTGGTCGAATTGTAGCAAAATGTTTGTAGCCTGACCTACTAAGCAGCATATGTGAACCAGCTTAATCATTGGAGAAAAATAAGGATTACTGCTTGACCAAGTTATTTAGCCTAATTCATGAGCTATATAACTTGAAAAAAAAAACACCAAAGAAGAAATCATGGTCATCATCTGCAGAATTAATTAGATGGGTGTGATTCAAATTGCAAGAACCATATAGCTTAACCATTATAATATGCTTTCGCATTTTTGCCGAACTTTATCATCTCTCCTGTGAGGCAATTAAAACAATTTCCGTAGTCATTAGAATACTAAAATAAAAGTAGGCATTAAAATTCTTTGGAGTTACTCTAATACTAAAAAGCTCACAAACATGATATAGATACAAAAAATTACATTTTCAGTAGTAGCTTAGGCATTAGAAATTGAGAATAAGTACGTAATAATATCAAGTGAAATAAAATTACAACTATTAAAAATCATCTACAAAAACATAGCTTAAAAAAAAGTCCTATGAACTATAGTGCATTAAACTTACGTTATAGCCACTAGAATCCGTGTCCGTAATGTCCCATTGTATCGTTACGTTCCCGGTAACATCAAGCGGGTCATAAGCATCTGCACCAAAAGTACACTCTAATAAAAACAATAATCTGGATTTCTACCATGGCCTTGAATACATGTGACGATATGCATGCATTATTCTCACCATGAAGTATGGAAGAAATTAAATATTATCATTACAAGAAGAAAATGTATATATGTGATCTCGATGTAATAAAAATATGAAACATGATTAGATGAAGAAATTTTTTTACTTACCAGTAAAATGAAACGAGAAGAGAGTAAAGAAGACAAAAAGACAAATGCCTTTTAGCCTTGAATCTTTATTAATGAAATCTAACATGATAAATATATCAAATCAAAGTGAAAACTGAAAAGATGATTGTTGTATATAATAACAAAATAAACTTGTAAAAATCCGGGAATTTTCTAATATGTTTTTTTTTTTTGTGTGTGTGTGTGTGTGTGTGGTGATGATCAGTAGAAATGATGCAATGAAGAAATGGGGTTTTACAGAACCCTTCGTCACTACTGAGTACTGATCCTCATTTATGGAGAAGTGCAAAATGGAGACTAGAAATCTAGAAATGAGGGATTTACGCGTCCACACGACTACACCAACAAATTAGCAAAGATACAGCTAATCTTATTAAGCTTACTATAAATAATAAATGACCATAAATGGTGGTAGAATATGGCCAATAGGCAGTTTTTTTGGTTTATATATTTCTCTATTTTTTTTCTAAGAGTAGCAAACATTTATTTGTCTCCCTTTCGTTTGCTTTTGTCATTTGTTCATAATACAGTATTTACAATTTATTAAAAGAGATGATATAATTTTAACTTAAAATTAGACATGATTACAAATTAAGTTAAAATGTTTGCCTTTTGATAAGTAATGGAATGAGCACTTCAAACAAAAAATGAGTAATTTGACAAGGCTTTTTGTTCATGATTTGAAAGTTGACAGACTCTTATACTATTTAGGTAAGGTTAAGTAAAGAAGAAAATAATGAATGATATCAGCTTTCTGAAAATGTCAGATATAATCCCATTTACATGCAATTTCCAAATATATAACTCTACATATTGTTTTCTTTCCTTTTCCTTGTTTTTGGAGGGAGGGGTTGTCTAAGATACAGCCTGTAAGGCTGTAACAGCCATAACCCCGGATTAGAATTTGCGGAGGGAGGGTGTCATTAATTTGTTACAAGAAGTAGTTGCAAAAGCCTTTGGCTTTGGGTACGTTATTACTACATTCTAATTTGGCCGAAATAAGACCTCAAACAATTGGAATTCTGCACCAAAGAAAAAAAATTAACAATTGAAATTCAACATGGACCGAGTGATAAGTAGCTCATGTCTCAAAAATTGGAATCAAACACATGTTTTCAATACATCTCAATAATTTTGCTAATGAACCTAAGTGATGTTGTCCTTTACTAGAAAAAAAAAACGTACTGAATAATATTTAATTATTTATGCGAGAAAAAACTTTATCATCTCAATAAAAAGTTGGTCTCACTCTTATTGTTCTTCTGGAATCCTACCTTTCGACTTTCATGCATTATTTGGTTAAGGTTCAAATGAATCCACAATATAAAAAAGTGAATATGTTTTTATATTTTCTCCAAATAACCTCCACTAAAAATAAAAAAGTGTATTTTTTACAACGGCCTAATCAATTTCAAAGAGAAACTTAACAACCCTCTTTAAAAATAGGAAAATTTTATAAATGGTGCCCTGAAGTTAGGCTTAATTCACAATAGGTGCCCTCACATTTTTGTATTACCTTTTTGGTATCCTGAAGTCACTATATAATCCACGTTTGGTTACCTCCAGCTTATATTGTTAATTTTTCCGTCAAATTTATGCTAATGTAACATGTTTATCATTTCCAAAATAAAAGACAACTACTAATCTTACTATCAACACCCAAACCCCACCAAAATAACCCCCCACCACCCTCTTTATCAGAAAATATTGGTAATTAGGATTTATTTTAAAGTGAAAAAAATATGATATTAGCAAAAATTTGACGGAAAAACTAATAGGGTTAGCTGGAGATCACCAAACGTGGATTATATAGATACCTCAAGTCACCAAAACAGGAATACAAAAAATAAGGACACCAATCGTGAATTAGACCTAATCTCAAGACACCATTTATAATATTTTTCTTAAAAATACTACTCCGTATACTACAATATTAAAAAATAAAAAAAAAAATAAAGCCTCCCTAATTCCTACACGACAGAATCCTGATGATTGGATAAACTCTTTAAACACACGTCAGTGTCAGAGTTCAGCTGTTTAAACTCTCTCAAGTCTCAACACATCTCTTTCTACTTTTTGTCTGTCCTTTTAAAACTATTCATTAACCCGCCACCTAAAAAAAAAAAAAAAAAAAAAAACACGATTTTTAATCATTTCAAGCTGACAAAAATTCTGGGTATCATCTGAATTTCTTAATCAAAGGTCATTACTTAATTTCCTCTTTAAATTTCCCACCTTTTCTTATTTATTTTCTGGGTTTCAATATTTCATGTATAATATAGTAAAGCTTCTTAATTTTTTGTTAAATGGGAATTGTTGCTCATAATAGTATATAGTAATCATTTTAGTTCCTGCATAATTTTCTAGTGTTTTTAAGAGTTTTGGATTTGATGTGTGTATTTATTTTTTGGGTGTTGATCATTTTGCAGAAATGGATAGCTCAACAGAAGTAAATGATCAAGGTTCAATTTTTACTGAGTTAATTTTTTGATTTCTTTGTTGAGCTTATAATTCTGTTGAGCTTAGCTTGTTTAATTCTTGGCTGCTCTTTTTTATATTGGTCAGAAAGTCTTGTGTGACGGGGCCGTATTAAAGTGGTCACTTTTTGGCTTAAAGTGATACGGAGTAACTTTTAGTACAGTGTTGATAAAAAGAGATCAATTGAACTCAATTTGCGACTAGGACTAATCTCTTTTAATAACTTGTGTACATGGGTTGATTTAATTATTAGACCTTTTCTTTAATTTTTGAGGTTGGAGAAATCATAGGGTAGGTAGGAACAAGAACATAAAGTTCTTATATTTGTAACAAAAGGTTGAGATTTTTATTGTTATCTACGAGTAACACTCGACTAAGATAGTCCTATGATAGGACGGGCTGAGCTTTTAAGGTTTCAGCGTGAGCATTCAATTTATAAGCTTAAAAGCTTACCCCAAAATCAAACTAGTTTTGGGAAGTAGCGACCGCTTGTAGCAGAAATTAGCGTGCTTGGGTCTCCTGCATTTTTCTTGTGATTCGTCAACAATGTGTACTTGATATTATGTGAAAAAGGTGTCAGAATTTCTGAAAAAGAACATTGAGATGTCATAAGTAACCAGTTGTGACTTGATACAATAATACTTAATGTTTATGCGAGTTCTAAGAGCAGAAGCTTTGACTTACATTGTTGTTTTTGAGACAAACCTAAATTTTGTTGATAACAGATGTTTGTATTGTTGGTGTTGCGCGCACGCCAATGGGAGGACTTCTTGGTTCCTTGTCATCTGTAACCGCAACTAAGCTTGGGTCTATAGCCATTGAGTGTAAGATCACCAAGTCTTTTGGTTAGTCTGCATATCATGGTATGTTAGCTGTGTTCTTGGTTTAATAAGTCCATGATGTATATTGTAGGTGCTCTTAGAAGAGCCAGAGTTGATCCATCACTTGTACAGGAAGTGTTCTTCGGAAATGTTCTAAGTGCCAATTTAGGACAGGCTCCTGCAAGACAAGCTGCTCTAGGAGCAGGAATTCCTAACTCAGTGGTTTGCACAACAATCAATAAAGTATGTTCTTCAGGAATGAAAGGTGCATAATCATCTTTGCTTTTTCCTGTCTGCATCTGATACAAGATCTTTTTTTTTTTCCTCTGACGGCATGCATAACCTACCTTAAATAGTTACATGTCATGTTGGTACAGCAACTATGCTTGCTGCTCAAAGTATACAATTGGGTGCTAATGAGATTGTTGTGGCTGGGGGCATGGAGAGTATGTCTAATGCACCCAAGTACCTAACCCAAGCAAGGTTGGTTCTTATTTGAATGTACTTAATTCATCTATACGTGGTTTTTTTATTTCTCTATCAATTTTTAAGTCTTTTGATTGTGTGTTTGGGCTCGTGTCATTATGTTCATGGTCTTGCCTTTACGAAGTCGAGGCCATGATTTCCTGGTGCCTTACCTGTTTGAATAGAGAGGTCTTTATGTTCCAAATCACGTCGACCTGTTGCAGTATTGGCCAAAGGGAGTTTGAAAACCTAACTGTGTCAGCTCTAATGCTTTCGCAATATTACGCTGGTTGTCAGCGAGATTGGTGTAGCATAAGGGGAAAGTGTAAGGGAGGTAATTATGCTGTAGCATAAGGGGAAAGTACAATATGGCTTGTATTCTGTATCTGGTCTGACTAACAATATTCTTCATGTTAAGGACTATTTGTATGGAAGCACTTACTTGTACATTGCTCTTAACTTAACACTTTTTATCTTCCTAATTGACTACAGAACAGGTTCTAGATATGGACATGACACTATCATTGACGGAATGCTGAAAGATGGACTCTGGGATGTGTACAACAACTTTGGAATGGGAATTTGTGCAGAAATATGCGCTGAAAAATATAAAATTTCAAGAGAAGAACAGGTCTGTAATTCAAATCATATTCTTATGGTGTCTGAAAGAAAGTCTTACTATGGCTATGTTTTTATCTCCGATATCTTTGTTGTGTGTGTCCTTACGGGGAAACATTTTTCCAACAGTGTTCTAGAATCTCAAATCAGTTACCAACTGCTGGTAACCAGACTTACATGGTTCCACAGAACTCTTCAAAAGGAAAATTTATGTTTGCATTTCCAATTTCCACATGTCTGATCGGTGCAGTCAGTCCAAGACATTTATGACTGCAGTCTAGATCTTATAAGAGGCCTGTGTGTTTATGGGTTGGAACCTTGCCAAATGCGAAGCTGATGACGGTGATATTATGGTTGAAATTTTTGGGTGTCAAGCAAGAATTTCTGAAACAGATGTTTATGAATGTTTCAAAAGGCAGTATTGATGCTCAAATCTAGCTGTCTGCTTTGTTGTAGATATCATACAAAAAGCCCTGCTTGGCTTATGTGTTTTTCTTTCCATTGATCTATCTGTTTAACGCTTTTTGTTTTAGGGCTTTGATCAACCATTGGAATATAGCTTCTTGTTATCATATGAACAAAAGCACAGGAATTTTGGGTGCTTAAATCTTGCAGTTGAAGAATTTCATATAATAATTTTTATTTTTATTTGTTGACTTTAATTTGGCCAGTAGACATTAAGTTGAAAAAGAGCTTTTAAGCTTTTTTTTTTTTATTCTGCTTTATTTCTCTAGCTTGTCGGCCAAGGACCTTAGTACATTTGTTTAGAACTTGCTGAGTTTGACCTATTGGCCTGAGATATCTTGGTGGCCTGAGAACAAGGATGAATAATCCTAGGTTGCTGAAGTGTTGGCTGCAGAGCCTGGTGCCCTAAACAAATTGGCGGTGTTGCACTTTTCATTTTTAATACTTACAGAATCATGTCATCACGATTTCTAAATCTCCAGTTTAATGAGGCTGTATACTTGTTAGCAAAAATTAATTATCTGCTGATGAGTATCTGTCCTACTTAATGTTCCCACAAGCATGCATGATTTACCGTTTTGAAAGCCTGAGATTATAGGTCCCCCTTAAATTGTTTCTACTTTTTTCTCAAATTTGTGAATTTGTTTTGTTAGTTATTTTAATGTTTCAAACAGGAAAGTTGATGGTTGTTCCAACACGATAAGGTTCATTTTGTGTTTATTGCCCGCCTCTCATATGGTATTGCCTGGGTGACAATACTCATGTAGTTCTATATCCTTAACTGGGAATTGCTCAGGGGGGAGAGTGAGCTGCTCTTCGATCTTTCTATCTGGCCTATGTAATCTTGCTAACATTTTTAATGGGACAGGATACTTATGCTATAAGAAGCTATGAGCGTGGAATTGCAGCTAAGAACAGTGGTGCATTCTCTTGGGAAATAGCCCCGGTAAGATTTACCTGTATGTTCTAGCAATATGTATGTGAACCAGAGAAAATTGTATGTTCTAGCAATATGTATGGGTTTCTATTGCAGGTCAACATTTCAGCAGCCAGAGGAAAACAGTCCACTACTATCTACAGGGATGATGGTCTCGAGAAGGTAAAACAGTCTCTTGATCATCAGCTTATGAACTTAATTTTGTATGTCTTATCAGCAGCATACTCAGCTCTTTGTGATGGTTTGTTAACAGTTTGATCCTGCCAAACTAAAAAAGCTTCCACCTAGCTTTAAAAAGACTGGAGGCTCTGTCACGGCTGGAAATGCTTCTCTGATAAGGTAATAAAAAGCTGGGACTGATCTTTCCCTTGTCTGTACTGTCCCCTAAATTCACACCTGCGTCATTTGTTTCTAGTGAAGTTGTTGAACTAGTGAAGATCTGTCTTCCTATGCAAGTAAAAGTAACCCCCCCCCCCCCCCGGCAGCCAAAAAAATTGGAAAAAGAAGAGCATAACATGTTGATTTCATATGTGAAATGTACAGTTGTACTTGCACATGACAGTTAATAACCAAAATATTGCTTAAAGTTGAACTGCTTTTACTTAACATATGGAATCTCAAGGCATGAAAAACACATTTAGATTAAAAAGACCAAACGAATTTTCACAATTTGGCTTGTTTAGTATGTCTATATGATTGTACTGCTTAGGAGCATGTCGTTATTAAGGGTTTGTTGGATTCTTCCGGTAGACAAATTACTAATACTTCGTCTGAACTTGAACTGCAAAAAGCGATGGTGCTGCTGCATTAGTATTGGTCAGCGGAGCGAAGGCCAAAAAGCTTGGACTACTTGTGATCGCGAGAATCAAAGGTTTTGCTGATGCAGCCCAGGTATAATTGATTGCACTGCAGTTTTAACCATGCCCCCCACCCTTTGCTTATTTTAAGGTACTTGGGTAAAATAATTGACTTTTTAGTTCTTCATTTAAGTCTTGGTAATGCTATCTTGATGCTGTCTCACCAGGCCCCTGAGTGGTTCACCACTGCTCCAGCCCTTGCGATTCCAAAAGCTATTTCAAGTGCTGGTTTGCAGTTTTCACAAGTTGATTTCTATGAGATCAATGAAGCCTTCTCAGTAAACATCCACATGACTTCATCTTTCTATTGAACTTTCATATATGACATACACCGCCTCATTCTGTCGCTTTCTCTGCAGGTTGTGGCTCTTGCAAACCAAAAGCTTTTGGGGCTTGATCCTGTGAGTTCTACCTTTTGATGTTCAGTCCCTCGTTCCATATTGTCTAATTATCTTTCATATTCAACCTCTCACCTTGGTCCCCACCCATATGTTTCCATTATGTAGGATAAGGTTAATGTGCATGGTGGTGCCGTGGCACTGGGACATCCTTTAGGTTGCAGTGGAGCTCGAATTTTGATCACATTGCTTGGTGTATGTTGAAACTCCCATCCTTTTTGAACATTTTATATTTGCCAATGTATTCAGGTTCTATTCTTCGTCATCCATTGTATACTGCTTTACATGTTTCGTTGCTTACGCGACGGTATTATTTGTGTAATGTGTCTGTAGGAGAGATTTGAAACAAGTTTTCGCTAATATTGGTGTCGTCAACTTTGTTAATATGCTTCGAACTTGTAGGTTATGAGGGAAAAGAGAGGAAAATATGGTGTTGCTGGGATCTGCAACGGAGGAGGAGGAGCATCTGCTCTTGTCCTAGAGCTCATGTAAGCCTCTGACACGAGTAGTAGTTCTACTTAGACTGAAAAAGGGGAAGCCTCTTGGATCAAAGATATCTGCACTCTGCGGATTAATTGTACTCCAGTTTCAGTGGAAGAATGGGGCTTCCTCAGTTCCTCCCCAACTTAAATTAATGACATCTTCGTTTCCTGTGTTCCTAATGTTACATTTCTGTCTTGGATAATGGGTCTATTACTTTCAAGATCATGTAACACATTGTTTCCGGGCTGTCACCTGAACCTGCACTTTTTGTTGTGTTGCAGGTCTGCGCCAGGAGTAGGTCACTCGAGACTGTAATGCTGATAGCTTCAAGTGGAATTAAATAGGCATATGTATCTGTAATAAAATATGTATAGAACTATTTATTGTAGCAACCAACAGAGCGCTCAAAAGCCTTCATAAAGAAAACTATGTCAAACCAAGCAATGGCTAATTTAGTAGTACTAATTTTACATCCAAAGCCTTCATTATTGTGATTTTTGGGGTATGATATTACCGTTCTTTAACTTTTGATCAAGATGGTTTAGCCCAACCAAGTACAAGAATAAGCAGCCTCGAGATATCGAATTGTCTTCATCAAGATTCCATATACCATTACAATGTTAATGGGATTTCTTGGCACGCTTTTCTCTTAATTTTAATATTAGGCTCACCAGAAGCAAGGCTTATCTCTAATCAAACCTCTGACCCCCACCCCCTAAACCACCTTCACTTCAGTATTCATGCCTATTTTAAGTTTAAAAACCTTTGCTGCTAAACCCTCCGCTCATTGACCTGCACCAATGCAAACCATCCTAGTAGACCAAATAGCTCATCTCGTAGGAGTTAGGACCAAACTCATGTAACTGTTTAGAATTAATAATGCCAATACCTGAGGGACGAACTATTGGAGAATCAATCTTCGCTCCCATATGTTCCTGTGGGGACTGAACTTTTGACCTATTAATCACAAGCCGATCTACTCCTTTGAACTGCACAATACTAGTAAATCGAAGACACTATTAACAACTTTACAAAAGTCAGAAATGGTTTCAAGGCAGCTCAAGTGGTTTTCCAATTCACATTGTTCATACTAAAGTGGGAGCACAAACTCCCAATTGGGTGATGATCCAGTTTAGATAATATGACAAAGGAACCATGATTTCTCAATTGAGTGATTGGGGAATTTTCATACCAATGTGACTTCCAAAGTACAAAATGATTTATACAATGTAGTTCTGCCGCCCCTTAGAAACTTGTGTTAGTTTCCAAAATCGGAACTATGAGCTAAAAGAGGATTTTTATTAGAACTAGCCACTAAGCCATATACACTAATTTCTAGAAAATATTACAGGCGGGGTAAAAAAACATTATCTGCCTACTATAGACAAAGACCCCTTGAGAATTATCGCCACCTATCCCAAAAATAAGACGGGTTCTATATATCTATCCGTGCCTTCAATTTATCAAGAAGGGCAACGAGATGAAATATCGCATCTGCAACAGAACGCAACAGAGACTTGGAAGCTCCATCCATCATCATCTGCAAAAGTGAGAAGATACGTCCTTGCTGCTGACAAGCCTTTCCCTCAATGGGGTATCTGCAAATAAAATTTAGCCGCAAAGGCTCATCATTCAGCTTGGATATAACACAAGCATAACATCCACAAATTTCGGTACGTCAAAAACATATCTAAACAAGCGGATGAAAATCATATAGCTTAAGTAACTATGCTTGCCAAGACATTTCACATAGAAAGTTTTATTCTAGGCTTGCCAAAACATTTCACATTGAAAGTTTTATTCCTCAGACAAACCATTCCATCTGCCCATAGACAAGGCCAATAGCGAGTACTACATAGTGGCGATACAAACGTGCTTATAGCAAATTGAGGATAAAATAAACAGTTGCTGGTGAATCATGTCATATGATTTCTATTTCAAGACGCATTCCATGCTAATTAATGAGAATCAAACTAAAATTTTAAGGTAAATAGCTAGACCTTTACTAAAAGAAAAAGGCGGTTGAGGCGGGGGCAAGGGAAAAAATAATAAGCATGTCATAGCAGCAACAAGATGGCACAACTACTACATGCTAAAACCCCAAATATACAAGTCAGGGAAATAGTAGAGGATTATAGGCACTCACATGTACAAAATTATTTGACGCGACATCAGGAACTAGGTCATTTCTTCCCAACTATGTAACTCATAACCAGCATCAGCCAAAACCAAATCCCTCACTAGCTTCATGAATAGCAAGAAGCAAGCGCTCTCGAAGCTGCTCCTTGGAAGAATACTCGGGAAGATCCAATTGATTGAAACTAACAAGCACAATGAGAAAAGTTTAATTCAGCTGAGAAGAAGTCCGTGTGCCCCAATCTGACAGGAATATAGAACAAACATTCAAAAAATGCTACAACTCTTACCATGTATGAGCTGAAGGTAACCGCTCAGGAGCTCCATAAGCCTTGTGAATTTGAAATCTTTGAGGACCCGAGATACCTTGTAATGCTTTAAATCCCTCCAGTGGGACCTATAGGCAAAATAATATGGAGTTGTGATAAGCATTTTAATATTATCTGAACTCAACAAATAGTTTGCTCTACAATGAATTTTACAGCAAAAAGAAGAGTAAACCCTACAACAACCCGTTCCAAACACCACACAGCCACACGCACACAGTACTTTTTCGGTCAGCAGTTGATCAATTCATTCACTCAAAAGACAAGAAACGAAAATCGTAGAAGTCAAAAGATTGTCAGTCCTTTCTCTGTCATCTGTTAACCAGTCCATTCACGAAAAAAAGAAGTATATATATA
>CAAKMY010008380.1:0-20464 GCA_901111285.1 Corrigiola litoralis
AATTTTGGCAGTTTTTTTTTTTTTTGAATTTGGTGATTTTCACTTTTTTGCCTATATAAATGAAAAGGACCACATAAAAATGTGGACATGGGTCCATAGTATAAGAATTGAATGATAAGAACCCACTGGGACGGAGGGAGTACATTATAAAAGGTATACACTTTTAAAAAAAAAAGGACTAATCCTTTCACACAAGAAGAAATAACTATTGTCAAATATATAATGCCACGTTTTGCATCAACAAAGGTTTCGTGGTGTAGTTGGTTATCACGTCAGTCTAACACACTGAAGGTCTCCGGTTCGAACCCGGGCGAAGCCACACTTGCACATTTTTTTCATCATGACACAATACAACAACAAGTGGGCCCCTCTTACCCAACCGTATTACCTGATTTCCGAATTTTCCCACCACTGGATTGCCACCAAAAACTCTTTTACATTTTCCAAATTAAAATCCAACAAACCCCAACCAATCAAGACCCTCCACGTCACCAACCTCTCTCACCCCATTGGTCCACACTTTCCACGTCACCACCCTATAGAATTCCACACCACAATATACCAAATATATAAACCGACTTTACAACAAAAAATGATGGGAAATAATTAAAGTTAATTACATTAACCATAAAAACATTTTTACCCCATAATTTAACTTACCACCTCAAACCAACATCAAATTAAATTAAAGATTCAATCTTTATATCAAAAGTATTAATCTTTGATCATCTGAATTATTAATCATGGGTTGTAGATTATATTTCAGAAGTTTAAATTATGCCTTAATTATATCAATGGTGGTTTTACCTTGTTCATTGGCTTTTGTTTCATCTCCTGATGTTAATGTTAATCCTCCTTTTCCCAAACCCATTTCTGTAAGTCCCTCTTTTTTTTTTTTTTTCTATTTGCTTATTAATTAATTGATTTATTTAATTATTTGAGTTATTTTAGTTGCTGTAATTTTTGGGCCTTAAATGGTCATAAAATGCAATTTTATGGAATTTTTTTTATTGGGTTAGATTAATATTTATTGGTGATATTATTGATTTCATTCCGGCAAATTATTAGGTGCTCCCGGGAGTATGTGCTCTCAGCCTACGTTTCTTGTACCTTTTAGTGTTATTCTGGTACCTTTTTCGAGAAGGTACAAGAAAAACGACAAAAAGTATAAATAATCTAAGAGGGAGCATATGTTTCCGGGAGTATGGTATAGATTGTGATTCATTCCTACCTATGTAATTTGTGAAAATGGTTGGTTATTTTTTAATTTATATTCCCTTTTGGGGGTCATGAAATTATGTTTAAAAATATAATTTTGATGGGTTGATTTCTTTATTCTATATGTTTATTGGCCATTTTTAGTTGGGTTGTTTGTGTTTTTGATCATTATTGTTGGAGGTGATGATAAATCATGTTTAAAATGTAATCTTTTTGGGATTTCATCATTTTTGGGTGACCCCCAAAATTGTTTATTACGTGCATAATTTTAGTAGTGGATAGTTTAATTGAAAATTTTCAAAATTTGTTTGGAAATTATGAGTAAGAAGATACTAAAATGAGAAAATTGATAATTCATTCAAAAAAGTGAATATTATGACTTATTCAGTTGTGTTATGTGGACTATTGTAGGATTTGAAGGAAGCTATAGTCAAGGGATTAGGATTTCATGCAGATGATTTTAAGATATCAGGGTTTGATATGAAAGATACACTGGTGGGGCATTCAGTAGCATATGAATTCAATGTCGAAATCGACAATAAGGTGCTCCCGGTGAAGCTCCTTGAGGATGTGAATAGATGGGAGTATGTCGATTTGCCAATTTTTCGAGTGGAAGACCCTGTTAAGTCCGAAAATGGTTTGATTGAGAGGAAGAAACTGGAGCCATATATCGGTCCAGTTTTGGCACCTTTTCAGCTTTCAGGTCCTATGGAGCTTTGGATTCAGGATGGCAAGGATATGAGGCTGTCTCTGCCGGTAAGTTCTTCGCCAAATGTTTGATGAACTGAGGTGTAAATTTGTATCATTTGTTTGCAATTACAGGAGTAAGGCTGTGTATGTCGGACTCTCTCAACGTCATAAACCTACAATAGGGGGTATTCCATGATAGGCTTTGGGGTGATGGTAGAGTTTTAGCATGTGTTAATTCCATTTCGATATAGAATCTTGGTGGATAATTTGTTGGGAAGTTTAGTCTTGAGTTGCAGTGCAATTCTGAACTGTTAGTCTTGTTTGCATTTGAGAGGATGGTGTCGGAAAACGCAATAGTTTCGTATTTTGGAAAGCTGTTTGAACTACAGCGTTTTTAATAAACAAGCTTAACCATGAAGGGCAAGAAATGCTAGTGTGTAAGAATTATAATGCCAGCTTGTAATGTGAAGTTTATTGTTCAGATCAACCTGTTATGTGCCAGTATCTGGTGCCAGGACTCTGGTGTAGCTTTTGAAAACTTGTTAGTTAGGACATGAGACACTGTGAAGCTTGCATATTAGTTTGCTTGAACCTTGAGTTTATCTGACTTCTATCAGTTGGGTGCTAAAAATATGTATTCCTTCTTTGCTTTTGTGCAGCACGATGTGGATGCTGGTGTTTTGAGGAAAGTAATCCTTGCAGAGGGAGCTGTGGTCACAGTCAAGGGTGCTAAATCAGTGAGCTTGCGCCAGCCTCTTGATCTTCCATTGCCCCTTAACAAGACTCAAAATGGTTTTGCCTCTGGTCTTCTTAGTCTAGCAGAACACCTTCGCGGTATTTCTAGAGCAGAAGGAGCTCCCCTGCTCTCTCTTCGTGTAGTTGGTCCTACATCCATCACATCAGCCTCTCCTACCTCACCGTCTTCTTCTAACCGCTTAAAGCTGAAACGCCTTGCACCTGGGCTTGTTGAATTGTCTTCGCCATCGCATTACAAAGCAACAGCTGAAGCTGCCACTGCCATCAATGTCAAAAATGAAGTTCCTTCCCTTCTGTCACCGAGTCAATTTTCCACATTGTGGCCTGTTGCCTCTTTGAATGGCTCCCATTCGAACTTGGTTGGTCTTGAGCGCCTATTATATTCCGTTTTGGGTTCTAAAGCCGACAAGAAAGGTTCATTTCGGCTGTTGAAGGCAGATGTATCTGCCCAAACTTTCGTGAAGATTGGGTTTGGGGTGGAGAAGAAGCTCGGAAAAGCAGATGAGAAGGTCATCGAGGGAATTCCCGAGTGGAGGACGAAGCCTGAGAAAGTGAGGATGCACTTTGAGGTACTTGCTAAGGTTGAAGGGGACAAAATTGTACCAGAAAAGGTTATGCAGGTTGATCCTGTTATGTTAGAGGATTCAGTGGCTCCCAGTGTTGTGTCGGGTAATACGACAATGTCCAAAATGCCTATAGTTTACCAGCCATCTAACCCTTTTACCCTATAAGTGTACAAGGACTGATTTAGCTTATAATATATCAGGCAGTTGTAAAGATGAGTCTTTTACTTTCTAAAATTCCCCCCATCTCTTTGCCCCATGGCTGTGTTTCACTTTCTCCTGATCTGTTATGCTCCCGTTAAAGCCTACGTGGAGACAGTGTAACTCATGACAGTTCGAACAATGTAAATTTCTGATATACAAGGACTAGAGAGAATTTTGTTGGTAGCAATGTCTTTTGATAGTTTCTCTTTAGGAATGAGCACAAATCGTGAAGAGCAATATGACAGTACTTCCCATATGAAACTGTTGAAAGTGTCACATTTCGAACCTTCCAGAATAGCACTGATGCTTGTGAGTTGTCAGCTGTTCGGAATTGAGCTTTGTTTTGAAACGTCGAATTGATGGAGACCGTATACAATGAGAATGTCACAAAGTGTTTAACCGGAAACACTGTGATTCCTAGTGTTTTAAGATCATATGAAGTGTTCAAAGGTTTCAAGTTTTCTTTGCACCCAAAAACATAAAATGTGAGCAGTTTTCTACCCCAGCTAAATAGCATAAACATCTCTGAACTTCAGAACATTCAGCAGGGAGATAGGGACACAATTACTACACAGCTTATATACCATCAATCAGATCAAATCCCCTTAACTATACTAATTCAGTGACCGTATTGCGCAGGAGTCAGGTCCAAACCGATTGCTTGATGCTCTCCGTCTATCTGCCATTAGCCTTGCAGCATAGACAGCCACCCCAGATCCAGGTCTAGGCACAAAAACTTCCATTTCTTCATATAAGATAGTCCCAGGAATCATACCTTCTTCTAGTAGCGACTCCTTTGCGTTCAGTTCACCTAACAACTTACGCTTCTGATGCCTTCGCCAAGCAGCTTGTATGTAGCAAGCAGCCCATGTCCGCCACTGGTGTGAGTATAAGCGGAGTGTGTGCTTGAGTTCCCTGCTATGCAGCTTACGGAATTGCAGAGCTGAGAATTTCAGGTCATCTGCCTCGAGGGAAAAAGCCTCCACATCAGTGATGGACTTCACAGTGAATGTGGAAGAGGGGAAGGCTCCATCAAGTGGAGGATCAAGGGCCCATGTCAGTAGCTCCTCGCCACTGATTTCACCTGGCCCTACTTTAGATGAGTTGTAGAACCCGTCACGGCCGCCCCCAGTGGTGTAGGAATCCAGATAGCCTCGGACAATGAATAGCATCTCAGTAAGAGGCTCACCTTCGGAAATTAACAGTGTGCCTTCTGTGTAAAGACTAAGCTTCAGCATCTCGCAGATGGCATCTAGCAAGCGATCATCCATTTGGTTGAATAAAGGAACCTGTTATGTCAATTAGACAAACTATTTTCAGGTACAGCCTATCCCATCAAATCATTAGAGCATGAACTGTGTATGTAGAAGCTCAAATCTGCATATATGTATACATCTAAGAAGTGAATTCAAGCTTCTCAATCTAAGCCATCTCAGGATATCTTTAGATCACAAAAAAGCAGAAAATCTAGGAAAGTGGAACCATATAAAAGCTAAGATGATGTGACTTACTTGTCGAACTAAGTCAAGGCATATATGCCGTTTGATTTGTCTTCGAAGATCTGGAGGAAGTCCTGTCAGAAGCCTTTGTTCGTCAATACCTTCAGTAGCCACCCATTTGTGACGGTCGTACTTTCTTATACTCTCCTTCAGGTCTTGGGGTAGTTGCCTATGGTGCATCCAATGCTCTGTGTCATTTCTCTGAACGATCCGTTTATCTAGCCGAGCAGTGGCAGAGAGAAGGTAACTCTGGCAAACGGAATGGATAATTATTGGTATTATGCTATGAGTCAGTTTGAGTACCAGTTATTCTCTACGGGAGTTGCAATGATAACTTCAAACTGTGGTGCCGCCATAAGTCACCCAAAATATTGAGTAAGTAGCTCTCATTGCAGTTAGATAAGCAATTGACGCCTAAATAATTAGAAATCTGGTTGAACTTCAGAAATGAGAAGAGAAAATAATGAGACCCACAGTATGCAACTGTTTCCCTAGAGCAACTTTTTCAGAGGCCCTTAGATTAACTGTCAGTCCAAAAGCGCTGCACAAACTCGCCTTCTTTTCTGTTTCCCTGAAGACAAATTTAATATGAGCTTAACAAACTGCATACTAAAGTCTGTGTGGGTTCTTACCTGAACATTTCCCATAAGCAAGGCATAGTTGATAAGTCCCAGTGTCACGACCAATATCGAGAACCAATTCTCTCCAATATAGATGCTTGTTGTAAGATTTTGCCCGAGTGAGCTGCATATGAAATCCAAGGTAGTATGAAGTATGAACAAAATATCAGCTCTGGTTTATCGGGAAAAAGCGTCATGAGGAATCAGGATGCAAGGACAGTGCTTTACCAGAGAGTCATGAGTCCCCACCACAGTGAATAGAAGAGCTTGTAGAAGAATGTTACTGAAGTAGCGCCATTAATTATCCCGCCCGAATAAATGCCAAATTGATAGTAATTACCATTCGGTGAACAAAGGTTTGTAATGTTGCTTGATTCAATCCAACTGTTTCTATCCTGGTTATATATCATGCTGCAGTCCAGGAACCCATATTCACAAGTAGTACTATCTTCACTGCACAAACTTCTCCAGCATGCTAGCTGCCGTTGTACAGCCAGTAGATACCAGCAAGATCCTACCGCCTTCATTGTCAACAGAACTACCGGAGTTAGTTCAGGAATGCAATTTGTAATTTTGAAAGCAAACAGATAACTCATTTGTCTCCTTCAAACATTTATTTTTTTGCTTTGTTAATCTGGCCTCTTTTTGTTCCTTTTACACATTTTTGGGGTTAGAGTTGCAATGTCTTCAATACGAATGCAAGTACTATTTTGTGCTCCATAAGGGATGGCATTCTACAGACAAGCTAGAGTCCAGCCTCTGATCTGTCTTCGCCACCTCTCTCTTTTTACCTTCTTTCTCTTAAGAGCAACTTTCAGCTCACCATTGTCAAGCTAGAGGCTTCTTAAACATGGTTAATGAAGCTTGATGAGCTGAAAGTATACCTGACTCTCAGCAGTCAGCATTCTTCAAATACTTGAGGTAAAGAGAGATACAGTCAAGGAACAACATATGACCTTTCAACTCTACTGTTATAAATTTCCTACCAAAATTCCCATAAACTAAATGGTCATCAGTATGCAAGAGCAACTACTGATACAGAAAGCCCAAATTCGGCCAGTACACTTGAGGACAACTTTAAAATGAGGGACGGAAATACGTGATATTTCGAAACTAGTGACTTGTTTACATACTCACATCACTTGCCAATATGAAAAAAATTAGATTGTAAGCAGCTCCAAACCATGCTGTCCTTGACATTATTCCTGTTGCTGTTGCGATGTTTGTAGAGAGAGGATAGGCAAGGACTAGTCTCAAGAGGAACTGTGCCAAGGGAATGAATCTCAGAGCAGTTTTGTAGTCTGAAATCATTATGCCTCCAATTTTCGGTATAATTAGCCAGAAATACACCTGAAAATTGAAATAATAGTAGGATTATTGTAGGAACTACTACTAAATTACAAATTTACCAGACTTGATCAGAATAATTAGGTGCATAGCCTATATCAAGCAATTTCTGTGTGGAAGTCATATGCTTGATCTCATTAGATTCAGTGCAACCTCGATACCTCATGATGATAATTAGTTCGAAGGAGTCAAACACAAGAATGTATATTGCTTCTCTGTTTATTCTTTAGAACAGTTGTTATTCATGCATATTCAAGGTCTCAATAGAACGATGATAACAGCAAGTGAAGTATGGGAAGAAGGGAGTATCATACCTGAGAAAAGGGTAGTGCAGCAACTACATCAATCCAGAAGCGGAACTTTAGGTACCTAAGTGCAATCTTCCAAGGTTTTAATACTAGCTCTCCTCTCCCAAAAACACGAGAAGAGGGCTCTACATAAGCAGTTCTAAACTGGACAAATATATTGATCAAGTAAAACAGATCCGTGACTGATCTGATCACTGTTAAATTCCATTGCAGAGACAACCCTTCGGCTATGCAAAACTCAGGTTTCACTTCAGGCACCATCAAGAAAAGTGGGTCGATGAATAAAGAAACTATACTTGCTCCTAAGAATATTTTGTTCCATCGACGTGCAATGGATCCTGCGGGGTCAATTATCCCATGGTGTCTTGTTAGTGCATAATCCTCAGATAGCATTGTCGCGCAATTCAGACATCTGATCACTCTTCATTGTTGGAAGTAGAAGTTCACTGCGCTTCCTGACATCCTCAGGCCTGAAAGTTGTAGTAATGATACGAATGTCCGTCTTATATGAACGCTAAATGAATTCTTGACAGACCAAGTAAGCGTTAGAATCGTACAAGCATATCCTTCTGGATAGTTAGCCCCAAGATTAGGTGGCTTCAGTTGTTATAGCTTAGCAAATTTTACTTAGGCTGTTATACTCCAGATGGAACCTCAGAACTAGGACTAGAATATTAATCTTCATGAGTAAAGCTGAAATATATCGTACGAATGTCTTTATGTCGTGTACAAGAATGTTAAACAAATCAACAAACCTTACGTTTAAATAGTAATTTAGATTAATAAGAACATGACCATAATGCAGCCAATACTATGTCGAGTACGAGGAACAGGTAGAAAATCTGATAATTTTAACAAATGTAACAGTTATGAATGTATGAACTAATACAGAACTATAGAAAAAGTAAACAAACTACAATTCTCTAGCAAACATAGAAGAATAAGCCAAATGGTTTGGTTTAGCATATGTTCTTACACTTACAGCTGTTTTGTGATGTTGTCATGATTTGCTTTATACTTCCAATGGTATTGGTGCATTGCTAGCTAGCTTATGACCAGAAAAATTCAATCACAACACAACGAACAAGCAACTTCTGTAATGGCATTATACTCAGTAAATCACTACTAGCTACAGGCCAACAGCAAGCTGATCAAACTGTAACTGATCTCTCTTCGATTCATAATGATATTGCTTAAGTGATTCTCCCACCTTATTATTAGTCACAAAGTCTGGTGTAGACCATCAATATTTTATGTTAATAGGCAGTTGGTTAATAAAGTACTGTATTAAAGTCTATTTTGCTTTTATGTTGAACAAGAATTAAGTATTTTTAACACAATGGCTGTCTCCTCTCTATGTGTAATTTTTTATGACATTGAAATCCGTAACCGCTACTGTTTGGGTACGCGCTGGGTAAACCTCTGTCTCATGAGTCTAATCAGGTCACATGGAGGTTAACTCGCTGAAGCTGACCGATTTGACCCATAAAGCCAAAACTATTGCTCAGACTCGAACTCAAAACCAGAGGATAGAGGAGAAAGGGGGGCTCTTTAACAATTGATCTTCCCTGCTATTGACAACCCCTCAATCATTATTTGATTAACCTATAATTATTCATATATTTTTTCTTTCCACTACATTAAAGTAGCTAATGACACAAGAAAAATACCTATATTTGAATCCAAAATAATTCGAAGACATGTTAAACGTGTCCAAGATAAATAAGATAACTTTTTATGGGTTCAATAATTCAACCCATTTCTTTTCATCTATAGTAAAGCAGACGAGAAACACCTTATTCTCAAACACGAAACAGGCTGAACTTCTAATTATAAGCCAATTAGCCCCTATTCTTCAAGACTTAAGAGCTAAACTCATAGTAGGAATTTTTTCCTCTTAAAGTTATCTTATTTTTTCTGAACTTATCTAACTCGAACTTATATTTCCTGAACCGAACTTTTAAGTCACTCCTCTGAACCACAGTTAAACGGAACCACTGTACTCTATAATTTATCCACGTACTGTAGTACCACGTCAGCAGATGTGAACAAACAAAAGACAGTGTTAAACACTTAAAACTGTTAAAAAGTGGAAGTAAAAGTAAAAGTACAATCTGAACTAAACTCAAAACTCTTGTGTCTACATGTCTTTTACAAGTACAGTCACTTTTGTATAAAAAGAACCTGGAAGTCAGTAAAACTAACTTGAATATCTGAGTAACTGCAATCATCACAGGTAAAATTTATATCACTACCCATCAAAAAAATCTGTCTTTATATGCATAAAATAACCATATGATAATCTTTATATTGATTGATTAAGATTGATGATGATGATGATGATCATGTTAGGAACAAAGTTCACTTCTTCCTTAAAAACTTTGCCATTGATATCAAATCGTCTTGTACCATTGATTTCCCCTTTACCAATCTCATATCTTTCTATACACAAGCATTATTTCCACCAAGGTCTCACCTTTTCCTGTTTAATGAATGTTTGGGTGACTTTTTATGATGTTGGCATTTGAATTTAATTTGAGTTTGGGTTAAATTTGAGTAATTTTGGTTGGTTTTGCAGATAATGGATTTTTTAGTTGTTTTTGTGATGTGGTAATTTGAGTTTTAGAATGTGTTGTATGAGAGTTTGTACTTTTAAAATTAGATGGTCTTAAAGTGATCTTTTTTTTGGCTTAAAGGTTATTATAGACTTATAGTGCTCTTAAAAAGTGACTACTTTAACTTTATCTGTGAATAAGTCAATAATTTCTCCTCTCTTGATTATTTGTGCTTGAATTTAGCTTGTTGTTGAAGTTGGGTTGAGTTAAATTTGAGTAAATTTGGCTGGTTAAGCTGGAAATACAAGTTCTTAGTTATATTTGTGATTTGGGTACTGGAGTTTAGCTTGTTGGTTGAAGTGGGTATGTGTTGAATTTGAGTGAATTTACTTTGGTTTTGCAGGAGTGGGAAGAAAGCTAGGATTGCAAGTGAGGAATTACTGTGGTAATAGCATTGAGGAGCAGTTAAATATGGCATTGGAGGGAAAGGAAAAGGCAGTGGAAAGCAGTGAGGTGAACAGGAATCTGTATCCACATATAGAGCCTTACAAGACTGGTTTCTTGAAGGTTTCAGATATTCACACACTCTATTGGGAGGAATCTGGCAATCCAGATGGGCATGTGAGTTTCTCTTGTTAAATTGTGTTTAGCTGTGCATTTGAGGGTAGAAAGATTATCTATGTTGCCTGGATTCGACTATAAGTATCCGACTAGAGTACCTGTTCAAGCGTCACAACTTGCTTTTTCTTTTATTTTTTTTTTCTAATTTTGTAAGTTTTTGGCTTGAATTGAAGTGTCCCCATGTTGGAGTTTTGAGTGTACGACATGAAATCCCGGTAAAATAGAAGATCAGTGCTTCATGTTAGTTTGTTAATTTTATCACTTTGTGTTTCATTGTGCACCGAGTATGTATCCCAAACTGGCGACTAGGTGAGGTATCTGTTGTTTCATTGTGCATGTGGGGCAAAGGGTATTGTTATGCTGTTTTGTTGATTTGGTTATTATGTTTAGTTAGTTGAGTGTTGGTTAGGTTATGCATCTTATGGGAATTGACGATGGTAAAGACAGTCTGATGCAAGTTTGAACCATGTTTAGTCTGGCTTATGTAACCTTTGATAAGCAATATTTCTAATGAAATTTGAAGAATTTTGTTGAATGATTGTAAGAGGAGGTGGGGGTTATTTATGAAGCTGTCCTATCCTGTGAGTTTAATGTACGAAAGCTGAATAATTTATGGATGTTTGCATGCCTCACTTTTATTAGAACTGTTGCTCAAGATATAAGTGGATTAAAGAATAGGGACTTGGATGTTGTTAAAAAGGAATTTTGCGTTTTGACTGTCTAGATAATCAAAACTTCCTTCGCATATATGTACGTTTGACCACTGCAAATATAGCATAGCTCATTGGTTTGGTTGCACGATAGTTTCACTTCAACTAATGTCATTACCCAAATTGACCAAATGAATTCAGATGGACAGGATTGTGGTTTGCGATGCAATTGAATTCAAATAATATGAGTGCTCGAGACTAAAAGGCAGTAGAGCTAAAATTACTGAGTGCCATTCTTTGGGTGCTTATCAGATTGGGAGAAAAGATGTTGGAATGCTTCATTTTTAATTTTACGTTGCTTCTTTGCGAGACTTGTGCTCCAAAAGTTTGTACGATTTCAGTGCGAGCCCCATCATTGTACTATTTAGGATTATATGGAGATCAGGGATGCATGTTTATCACTGTAGGCACAACATAATTTTTTTGAAATGTCTGTGTCTATGTCCGTTCACCTTGTTGTCTAATATCGCTCGTGACTTTATAGCATTCTTTATCATCATGTTTTTGTACACGTTGTACAGCCCGTTGTCTTTCTTCATGGTGGCCCTGGTGGTGGAACTGCTCCTAGCAATAGAAGATTCTTTGATCCTGAATTTTATAGAATAATCCTATTTGATCAGGTTAGCATCTCAAACATGTTTTGTCACTGGTTTTGTTGTGCACTTTACAATTTACTGAGAAGTTCTGTGTCGCATTCTGCAGAGAGGTGCTGGCAAGAGCACTCCTCATGCTTGTCTGGAAGAAAATACAACATGGGATCTCATAGCAGATGTTGAAAAACTTCGAGAACACTTGGAAATTCCTGAATGGCAGGTAGACTTTCTTACTTACTTGATTTTCTATAATGACTATCTTAACTATGTTTTCTACTTCTTGCAATGCAGGTTTTTGGTGGCTCATGGGGCAGTACTCTGTCTCTTGCCTACAGTCAGTCACATCCTGACAAGGTATATAAGTCTCAGTTTTTTTTCCTTTTTTTTTTTAAATGTGATTTAGTGTTTTTCTTCTGTAGGAGTTTTATATTGAGAGTTTTTCTGAAAATTTTTAAGGTCACTGGATTGGTTCTTAGAGGGATCTTTCTCTTGCGCAAGAAAGAAATCGATTGGTTCTATGAAGGGGGTGCTGCTGCTTTATTCCCTGATGGTAGGTTCTTTTTGCATGGAAGACTGTAAAATGTATTTACCATGGGGACTTTACGTTTGAGCATTGGACATGGATTTCGTTGATGTATGTTCCTTAGAAACATGCAGGATTTGAGATTATGTGTGTCCATCAAATAGATTCTTCTTATGTACAAGGACATGCTTTTCTTTTTGCTCATATTTCTTGTGACATTGGATAATCTGACAACACTGTGTATCATTTCTGGGAGGAAACTTTTTACAATGTGGAGTTCATCGGGTACTGAGACCCAATCAGTTTTCTATTTTCTTTGGTGGTAGTGGTGGTGTGGGAGAGGGGGAAGTGTTGGTGAAGCATCACTTGCAAGTAGCAATCATGAGTCAATTCTTGATAACTGAGGTGTCCGGTCTCAACCTGGGTGGATAACAACTATATTCTACTTTGAATTTAAGGAAACTCCTTTCACGTGTTTAGGTATTATGTTTGACTTGAATGATCAAGACATAATAGCTAAACAACATGTGAAAGGAATTTCTTTGAATTTAAAGTAAATTCTATTTGGAAAGTAGAAGTTCCTCTGAGCTGTCTTTTGTTCGGAAGTCCATATGAAGAAGGTCTAAATTTTGCTTTTGTACATTAACTGCGGGTCTAGCTTTTAAACTTAACTTCAGCTACTTTCATCCTGAAACTGGGGTTTCAGCACTTTCAGCCAATGCAGCTGCACAAATATAGCTTTACTGTGTAGCACTGCTAGCTTCTATTTTCCCATAGCTGATATGTATAAACTATTGTTTCCGCAAATCATTGTTTCTCATTATGCCACCTAAGTAGTATGTATCCACATTCCACATGTCACATCTCAATGGAGTTTCCAGGTGTCCTCCAAAAGGTTAAATGTTAGCTCAATCCTTCTTTATATGCAGCATGGGAACCATTCAGAGAACTCATCCCTGAAAATGAAAGAGGATGCTTAGTTGAAGCTTATCACAAAAGGTTAAATTCTGATGATATGGAAACACAGGTAAAGTTGCCTTTTATGTTCTTTTTTTCTGTGGCTAATAGTTATGCAAGTGTATTTGGAATTCTGGCATTTAGTTGACGGGTTATCCTCCTTGAGTACAATGTATCAAATCAATCACTTGAAAGGACCATATCATATATGATCAAAAGTATGCCATTTGAGTAGTCTGTGGCTGTGCTAATTCGCTGGAAGACATGTGAAATTAATGGAAGTGTATGCGCTTTGACAATTTAGCTGCAAAGTTTTCTTCGGGATAAATGATGCTTGTTCAGTTTGATATATTGTGGATGATCAATTTTCTCTGAATTTGCCTTTTGTTGCTCTTTATGTGATGCATGCCGTACATGATTGAGCTTTATGTGGCTCAGGGAACGCTGTTGCATATGAAATGGGAAAATAAAATGAAATTGAAATATACTTTTGTTCTCCTTTTGACTTCTTTGGAATTGTATAGCTTGCTGCCGCAAAAGCTTGGACCACATGGGAGATGATGACGGCCCATCTTATTCCTAATGAAGACAACATCAAGCGAGGGGATGACGATAAGTTTTCGCTGGTAAGCTTGTTATATCTATATTTCTGACCTGGTTTTGTCCAGGACAAGGACTGAAAAGTCTGTAATACGTACCAGGTCTTCTTCTGGGTGGTTGGGTGGGGGAAGATTTTCGTCACTGCATGCATATTATATAGGTCTATGTTTTCTCTGAAAGAAAGTTTGTTAATGTGCAACATGTGGTGATATGAGCCAAAGGACACTATCAAGAAACATGTAATATGTATATTAAATGGTATCTTTAACTTGTGTTAAATTAACTGTACTTGACTTCAACTCAAACATATACGGAGTATTTTGCAACTAGGTGTTGCTTTCCCCAAAACTCTTTTTTCTGGCCTTGTGGTCTTCTGGTATTGGGCTGAGATGGTTGTTTTCTGGTTTACTAGAAGAATTAATAATTTGCTTCTTGCAGGCATTCGCTCGCGTCGAAAACCATTACTTTCTAAATAGGGGCTTCTTGCCTTCCGACTCATATTTGCTGGACAACATTGAGAAAATAAGGCACATCAAATGTACAATTGTTCAGGTATATACTTTACATCTTTCTACATCATGCATATTTCTTCTGATGGACATGATCTTGCTGTTTTCTCATGTTTGTCTCAACATTGCGCATGTTGATTGTTGTACTTCTTTGTACTGATGGAGTCGATAAATTTGAAAGTTACTACCACTGGCAAACAGATTGATTGGCGGAAATTTTCTTCCAGTCAATATCATATCTTAGTCGAATGGTGCTGATGTTTAAAAATCTATGTTTGGTATATTCTTCCAGTAAATAAGTTGTTTGATCATGGGGATGGCTGTGGAGACTAACAATTAAAGACGAAATTTAGTGTACACACTAAAAGTATCAGAATTCAGGGCTTTGTACTCATCTGTGTTATATGAGGGTAAACTTTGACTATGCTCTGTGTGCAGTAAATAGTTTCCAATCTGCACTGTCCTCCCCTATTAATTCTTTTTGAGTTTTAGTTTTAGGGTTAGGGGTTGTTAATAGATGTGAGAGGGACGCTGGAAGTGGAATCGTATCATCAATTATATTTGTAGATCTGTCTACTGTTTTGACTGCTACAAGTTATCTGCTCTCAGATGTCTTCTTGGAGATTTGATGTAACCTCATTTTGATTTAATTTGCAGGGTAGATATGATGTTGTCTGCCCATTAATGTCAGCATGGGATCTTCATAAAGCTTGGCCAGAAGCCGACTTCCAGGTAATGTAGATGTTATCTTTCATCTGTTTTATTAGCCTCTGTGCTTCTGATTTTGGTTCTTGGTAGCCAGTCTGATAAATAGCGCTACTATCAAAAATATGTATAGCTGGATGCTTAGTTTTTGTGAGAATATTACATCAAGGTAGTGCGTGCAATTGATTTCTGCTCTCCAAAAAGATTTGTCAATTGCCATGGTTGGTAAAATCTAAGCATTTGTTGTGCAAGCCCTGAAAATATTTGAAATAGAAATTAAAGGCTATGATCATCTCAGTATATCCATTCACAATTCACAATTGATATTGGTTCCATTTCAGACTGCTTTTGCTTTTCATCATAAATACAACAACCCAGTAAGTCAAAGATGTAGGCAACCTTGCCCCATACTTCGTAACTATTAGTTGTTGTTTTAAAATAGATGGGTTCTTGAGATGTGAGCTGGATACTAAAGAGGGTACCCAATTTCAATATATCTCAAGATAAAAGTGAAAAAGGTGGAAGTTTCAGTAGCTAAATATCTGAACACACTTATTTAGTTATTTGTACTCTTTGTTGCATCAGTTGACTGCTGTGGAAGGTAGCCTTGTCGAGTACACTTTCTTGCCCCCCCCCCCNNTTCCCCCCCCCCCCCCCCCTTCTCATGTGTAATAGAGAAATGCATGATTTTTACTTGGTCCAGTCAAGAGCTAAACAGTTCAAGCCCATAATGTCTGCTTTTAGTCATCACTCATTACCAACTGGATTAGAGTATTAGACGCGCTGCAAGACAATATAATAGGGTCAAATGCCTTGTTTTAGAGAAAATGCTTTTTTTGAATGCATCATATAGAATGGTTGCCTGGCATTTTATTGCCTCTAGCTTAAATAACTCTAGTACGGGTGATTGCGCTTCTCATTTGGAACTGATTACCTCTCACATTGCTTTATTGGTAAAATATGTTACCAAGAATGTGCTTCACATTCATTGCTTAGTGTTTTTTTCCTTCTCGAGGGGATTTCTATGCTTACGTTGGTCCAAGGGTAAATCTTACAAAGTCTTGTTGATGCACGCAGGTGGTTCCCAATGCAGGACATTCTGCCAATGAACCCGGAATAGCTGCTGAACTCGTGGCTGCAAACGAGAAGCTAAAGATGCACTATCAAGGAAAATAGGATAACTGTTCATGGTGCAGGAAAGTTTGTTAGAGAATCGGGAGTTGTAATTTGGGGATATGGGGATAAATAGTTGAAATTAACTTGAAACAAAACAAAGTTGCATGCATGGTTGTGTTATGTAGGTTATCACTCCTTTCCCCTGAGTTACTAAAATTAGTAATAAATGTCTCTTTTGATTGGAATTGATAGTTGCAAATAGTTTCCAGCCTTCCGCAAATGTCGGTTTCGTCTTTGATCTAGTCGGCCTGTAACATCAGAAAAATGTGCTGCATAATTACTTCAGAATGATTTCCATGAGATGCTAATTTGACCTTAATATCTCAGTGTTCTGCGACAGCATACAGTTGTGAGTATACATCCAACTTGTTATCAGATTTCGCGTCATGATTCATAGCAAAGTGCTTTTAGTCAGCCTTGGGATATAATGTCAAGAGTCAGTGCTACTTAATCTAATTAAAGGTTCTGGAATAGGCTTCAATCTAGTTTAGCACTTATATTATTTCTAACCAAAACAGTTACAGTTACAGAAACCCACACATTCCGGTACAAGCTTTTGCTGCATACTTACACTCCAGACATTCAATGAAGCAATTGAACAAACCAAACTCACTCAAACATCTAAAAAAAGGTGAAGTTGTATGTTAAAATAACTTAATGTCCTAGTATGTTTCTTGTGCAGCTTTTTGGTTTATGTAGAGAGTGGAAATTTGGTTCTCTCGGTACAGTTACTGCCCTTCTTCCTTTTGCAGCCGTGTTGTGAGTTACAGAACCTTTATTTGTCGGATTAGGAACCTCCTTGCCTGGTTGCTGTCTTGATTCCTTTGGTGTCGACATTGTTGCTGCAGTTGCTTCAATAACATTGTGTCCCCTAGGATTTGGTTGAGAATTAGTCTCCCTGCAAAATAAGAATCATCCCCGTTTTTCACATGATCCACAGTGCGACTCTCCAAGCAAAATTGATAGACTACAGGCTGAGCACTTACCTCTGGAGTTTTACAGGTTTGTGTGGGAAAAGCGGTTTCGTTCTACCAGAGCTCTTCTCTGAAGAAGGAGCTAGACCTCTGTCTGACTTCTGTTCTACATCCTTTGAGATGATCTTGTATTTGCTTTTGATTGGTTTCTGATGATACACCAGGGTATCAGAAAACCCCATCAGAATAAATCTATGAAAAGTAAATTGGAAAAACTGGTAGTAGGTTCCAATGGTAGAGGAGGTCACAACTTACAAATTGGTCCTTAAGACTTCGATCTGCAGCTTTCTTGCCTCCTTTTTCTCTGTTCTCAGGTGCTCCATTCCCTGTAGACTGATGTCACGGAGGAGTGTTGCTGTTAATCCATTTGGTAAGCATTAAAATACAGTAAATTGACATGTTATATAGTAGAAGAAGTGCTCACCTGCAAGTTTTCACTTGTATTAGCTGAGTTTTCTTGAAGATATATTTTTTTCTCCAAGGTGGCCTCCTTCAGGATCCCTCTTTCCTGAACAAGGGCTAGTTTTTGTCAGAGAGAATAGAGCAAAAAGAAATCACAAGGAATCTAATATACCGATAGGTGGATTTGTTCTCACGTCAGTTCGGAGTCTGAAGGGCTTAGGATTTGTTGGCTTGAGTTTTTTGTATTTCACTCCCTGTGTCACAACAGCAGGGCAGTTTTCGATCATAGTCTTCTCTACCTTTTGCTGTTTGTGTGTTGCCGTAACCTACATGCATCATAAATTTTGTCAGAGATCATTGTGCATAAGTTATAAGCCGATGGCATGACAGAAATCATCAAATCCAAGGTATTTCAAAAAAAGGTCTTTCACCTTGCGTTTTACAAGTGCTTTGTGCTTGCTGAGACTGCCAGCATTTATACTCCTGACATTATATGAGAAAAACGGTTCACATTGGATAAGCACAAGAAAGTTGATAAATCAAGCTCACAATTCACAAACACTAGAACACACCTGTTATTGTCAGAATTCAAAGCATTTTCTTTGTCATCATTGTCCATGAGTTCGCCAAGTACTGCTGGACTCTGATTTTCAAGATCATTTTCAGCAGTATTACCCTTCTTTTCTTTGGTCACTTCATCTGCTTGTGGTTTTACAATTGGCAAAGAACTATTCTCAGAATCTGCTGAGATCAATTCACTTAAAAGAGTTCGTGTAGAAATTCCATCTGAACTTCCTGCTGTCAAAGGCCTGTCTAAAGAAGAAGTTGATTCTTTCTGTGATGTGCCACAGGCAGCATTCGGTGATGCCCCTTCAGTTTGCTCCTCAGTTGTTGACGTTACTGTCGTGGGACACAAGTCTAAAGAACCAGCTCTGGACTTCTCATCGACTTCCATGTCGCTAGTATCATCCCCTGGCCTAAGTTCATGAAGCACACCATCACCATGCTTCTTGTCATTCTGTTTCGCCTTACCCTTGACAGGTCTAATGGACTTAGTACTTTGCCCCTTGCACCGGCGAGAACAGGATAAATCATCCTGCTGCGTCTTTATCTTCATGGAACCAGCTTGTTTCCTCGAGGCATCCGAAGGCAACAACTTCCTGATGCTTCTGCATTCCTTGGCTGGTTTCTGAGAAAGCCCCTTCTTGTTGCTAGTTATCTCAAGCTTCTTCACTCCCTCACATAACTTTGTTATAGGAGTAGCCAACTCGAAATCTTTCACCCTCTTAACTTTCTTAGGTGAGTTGAACACCAAAGCCTTCGAAACCACCTTATTCTTTTGTATAGTAATACTTGTCTTCTTTGGGTTGCGAACACTGCGAAAGCCATTCATCTTAGGAGAACCTCCTTTTTTCTTCCTGGGGGAAGTCATATACTTTGCAGGGACATGCTTCACTCTAGCTATAGGAGTCAAAACAGGCTTTGTAGGAGAACTTTTAGCTGTGCCCTTCTCATCATCAATAAGCTTTCTAGAGATCGAAGAGGTTAACGCCAATCTCGGTAGCCTGGACTTAGAAGACTTCGGAGGGGCAGACATCGGGCATCTCTTACTTTCACTGAACGCCATAGACAGAAATGTTACTTGTCAGAAACTTCATATTGCAGATAAGCTTTGAAGTTCAGAGATGTCAACTAAAGAATGAGCTATACGAAGTACCTCGGGTTTTTTCTGCTTAAAGCTCTTTGAAACTTCACATTTGGACTTCTTGCAGCCATTACCTGTTATCATGTAACGATGTTTGTTATTGTTAAGACAATATAAGCAACTTTCAAAACATGAATCAGTCATAAGTGGCAACAAAGTTGAGCCAGAATCTAACCCGAATTACAAAATCCTTGTAAATGGCGTCGGAATCCATCTCTTCCTCATGGTTTAGATTGCATCCTGGAACACAACATGCATCACAAACCGATTTTTAGATATCTATTACTAGCTTTTAATCAATCAAGTTGCTAATTCCACTCAGCCAGAGTTAAAACACAAGTTTGGCGAAGGACTCTCTTTAACAGAATATATCATTTCTTGCAATGTAATTATCGAAAAAGGCTATGTTCTCGTGGACCTTGACTGAAGATCTACAGCTCACTGGTGGTGCAAACACAAGTATTACTCCAATTCAAGTGGCCGTAAGCTAGCTCAACTGGTAAAGTCGTCAGAAGGTTAAATTGCGAACTCATTTAAATTAAAGCTAGAAAAACTATAACTAAAATCTTCCCAACAACTAATTTATCATATGATCACGAAGTCTCAATCATATAATCATTGCACCCATAACTAACACCATCCCCAAGTAAAAAAGAAAAACCAACATAATTTACTACTCTATTTGAGCTAAAGAACTGCCAATGATCTACAAAATTCTACTAAACTTGAACCAAATAAAAGAAATAAAGAGGAAGAACTAACCAACTCGAGAGCAGAACCAATATCGGTCATCGGGGCAAAAGTGATTAGGCCGGGTGAAGTCCACAAACTTAGGAGCTTCAATAGTTTCATAAAACTCCTCTTCTTTATACTCTTCCATTGAAGTGTCCTCGAGCTCAACCCGAAATTTTTCCTCCATTGGCAAGACTTTCGCAAAGCGAAGGAGCGTAGCTCTGTTTCGGCGTAAAAAAGGGTAAGAGAGAGGAAGTAAAAGTGGAAGAATGTTGAGAGTTTTGAGCAAATGAACAAGAAAGTAATGAGTGAGGTCTCCAGTTTTAAGTTGATGAAGATACGAAAAAAAGTAGCCGTTAGAGCAGCGCTTTTGGACAAGTTTGTCTGAAAATGTTATGTTTAGGGGTAGTTTCGGGATTTTTGGTTTGTATGTGGGCTGATGTTATTGGGCCTGTGATGGTAAAACGATCATACAGCTAGTCTTGGAGAGACCGTCT
>CAAKMY010008390.1:1619-28732 GCA_901111285.1 Corrigiola litoralis
TCTCTCTCTCTCTCTCTCTCTGCGTTTTAACACTGCTGCATTCCCATAATTTCAAATTTGAGACCTCCAATTACGATAGAATGATCCCTTACCAATTAATTTAAGTGTTCTAGATAATGCTGGTAACTTTTTCCATATAATCCACAAACACTATTATAATACGATTTCCTTTAATGTATTCCTTCAACCCCTCTCGGTCTCGGCACGTTAAATTTTGAAGAAATTTAAAATTGACAATCTTTCAATAGGCCCTAAACATTAGCCACTACAAACAAAACATGGCGACATCTGTCGAATCAATATTGAGCTATTTTTTTTAAGTTGAACGATAAATTATTATATGCCTTTGCATGGTTACGCAGGCATAAATTCCCCTCCACCATTAGAACGACATGTCCGTTGTCTTATAATTGGTGGTTAAATGAAGCTTTTATCTCAACTTATGAAGTGGAATAAAATGGGCGTACATCCTTTTTAACACAGCCACAACATTAGCTTGAACAGCTAAAGAAAATCTCCACTAATTAAAGTGCAATGACCATATCCTCACAATCGATGCTTGGTTTATGTCGATATTCAAGAATCACAATGAACAATTTACTACTGGCCAGCTTAATCGTAAGGCGACAAAATAGTGTCTAGTGATTAAGATCGATTTTACGTATTTTTTTTTTATAGAAGTCGGTTCTTTTATATGATTATATTCTATTAAAATAAAGTCTCCACTTTCCAAAGAGAAGAAAGATTTGGATACTGTCAGGAGTATAAGGGATATATGATACGGAGTATAACATCAGTCAGCTTATCAGCTGTCTCTCGCGTAGATTTACAGCTTGAACCTTTTTTTTTTTTTTTTTTTTTGGTATAAGCAGCTTGAACCATTTTGGAAGGCATGTACTGGGATTGACCACGAGTTGACGCATAAACCACAATGCACAGTTTGTGAGCTGCTGATAAAATTAGTAAGTTAAGATTCAGTACGTGGTTCGACTCATTAAATTCATTAAAAGCTACTCTAAAATTACTACCTCTAAATAGATATTTATCCCACACAAGGAATTATTCAAGATTAGCTACAAGCCTACAATGTCGATGCTCATGCAGTCATGCTGATAATCAGGTTTTTAAATAGGACCAATTCAAAACAAAGCAATTCTGTACACACAAAGACTTGGGTGTGTGATTTGTTTCCAAGCTATTTTTGGTGAACTGTCATGTTGAGGAAGCATAGTAATAACACCAAGCTAATAATCGTTTATAGGAAGGACTCGTTAGGTTGAGACTAATAACTATAATTCAACCCACCCTTGTAAAAAAAAAAAAAAATCACTATTTACAATTGTTCAGTTGACCTCTTCAGAAAATCACAGTGACTAGTAAGCAGTAAGCACTACCAGCTACTTTCTTGTTTGATCTTCGTAGATGTTCATGAATCTCCTCCACTACAATGGCTTAGATTTGTCTGTTCCTCAAGTGGCATTTTTTTCTTCCTAGTTAGTGGGACTTTAGGGACCTAATCATCTTTTAAGTATCCAGATTACCGGATGTGGCTCACTCCCAATTGTATGGATAATAAAAAAAATTATAAATTTCATAGAAGTAGGAAATCTTATAATGATACAAAAATAGTGTAGTGTAAGTTGTAACAGATCGTTTTTAAAGCATTGATTTTGCTCCTCGTAATAAACTACTGACTGAGACTAAAGCAGTCCATTATTGTAGCCACCGTGGAAGTAACCTATTTAATCTCACGGCAATCTCATGGTGATTTGCTTGCTAGCTGTTAGCTTATTTCGTTAAGTCATAAGAATCAAAATAATTGGCGACGAGTTATTTGTCTAAAACCTTTCTGTGTGCAACTCTTTTATGACCATTTTGTGTGGCAGCACTATACACAAGTTCAATTGCTACTAAAATTCAGGAATATATCCAAGAATTATTTGACCTCTTTCTTCTCTAAAGGACGTTTATTTTACTTGACCCTTGAATCGTAAAGTCCAACCTTCAACGATAATTAGTAACGCATTTGGTTAGAAGATAACTTTAACACTTAGTCTACCATATATGACATTACAAAACATTACGAATACCATAACAGCATCCTTAATTTTACTGTGACATACTTAATTACAGAACTTACAGATAATGTGCTGTGATGTACAATAAAACAGATAGTGTAACTGTTATCAGTTGCAGATTTCTCATGACCAAAACAGACAGAAAGTGAAGTGACAAATATGCATTGAATGAATTCATCTGAACAATGAACTCATGATCGCTCAAGTGTGTAGATGATAGGAACCTCAAGCAGAGAAGGGAAGTGCAAGGTTTACCAGAAATGACCTATTTCAGAGCTCACAGCCAAAATGGTTTTAACTACGCTACGTCTTCAGGTGCCACACTCAGGTGAATCAGAGCACAGTACTCTCGACTAGGATGGTTAAGGTTACCAGACTGCAACGACAGTCCGACAACAATCAAGCTTTTCAACTAACCCCAAACTCTCCTGTCTAACAAAGTTCCGACTTCGACCAAGTTACATGCCGTCGCTTATATAGCCATTCCACTTTATATAGAAAAACAGGCTTGCTCTTCCCCAGTAGTGATGCTATTTCTAAACCTAGGATTATTTGTGTAACTGAGCTTTTCACTTTTCAGCTAATCCTGAAAGTCTTGCCAATTTCTTTTCCAAGCATCTTCAGTTTTTCATTTGCCCATACTACCTGTACCTTGAACCTTCTTCACTTAGAGATCGTAACACCGCAAAACTAGCTGCTATAAGAAATCATGTCGAACACCACAAAACTAGCTATTATCCTTGTGTACTGATAGTGTCATAAACTTGCAACACTCTTACAGCAGAAACCCGAAACTGCTCTTCTTAGCAGTACTTCGATGGCAAAATCAAGCCTCGCCTAATATTTTGAGAGACGGAAGGATCTGCCTAGACAAGAAGACTATGAAGCGAAAAAGGTAGTGCATTAATAAGTAAAGATGCTATAAGATAGCTATAGGAGAACATAAAATGAAGGTCCAGTAGACCAATTTATTCCTGTATGAAATGGCATATCCAATTGTAATTTATAACTGGTTGGAGTACAAAAAAAAAAAAAAAAAAGACACCCTTATATTGCCTGCTATGCTATTATGACGTGCCTAATCTATGTACAAAAACCTATTTACCCATAGACAACACTGCCTTTACCTGTTTAAAAATGGATTAGAACAAACTTCTCATAGGCCAAAAAGAATCAAGCATGTCAAGCCTGAACCTTGATAACTCAAAGTTCTGTACGGCTTGAGTCTATCTCAATTGCTTCCAAGTTCATTAATTCCCTGAAAGGATACAGAACCAATTAGGTAATTAGATATAAATAATAATAAATAAATAAAATTAAGAAGAGGAGAGTTCTAATGCAAAGTTCTGAGTTGAACAATGCCATGAAAGACCAAGGTACTATTTTCAATGTTTTAACACATGCACACGTAAACAAACGGCAAAAGGAAGAAAGAAAGAAACTAGATGCAGAAGCAGAAGCAAAACACAAAGAAAGATATATGAAACAAATTTTGTCACAAGGGGTAAAGGTGTATAAAGGTTCTTTATCTTAATCACACATACCACAGGTTGAAGGGAAGGCGTATGCAGGAACCACCATGGACCTTTCTTTGACAGAATTCTGGGAAAGCAATACACCATCAGAAAAGGAATTTCAATCAAAATATAAAGAAAAGACTAGAACAAAGGAACTGCCCAGATGAAAAGTTTAAACTATCAACACAAAATAGACAAAGCGAGCGAGATAAATACAGAAGCGTAAAAAAATTGAAGCCAAGACGCACTTGAAGATAAAAGAATGGTCAAGTAACAAACAGAGCTTCACGAAGTTGAAATTATTATTATTCTACCTTATTGCTAAAAATTGAGGCCAATCCCTCTCTCAACCACCATAAAACGGTTGCAAGTCTTTCGGGAACGGCTACTCCAATGGTCAGAGATAAGGGTGTGTAAATATAGAACATCCAAGACAACTTTTTGGTGGGATTATACTGGGACCTGGGTGGCTGGTGGTGTCATATGATAGCCAAACCTAAAGTATACGGGTTGGTAATCACTTGCAGTTGCAGCTCTACACTTAAACATATATATCACCCATTCACCGACTAACACTCCAGCACAAGCTCAGAGTGGAGAATAAAAAATGCATACATCAATAGTATCAGATGCATATACACTAAACTTGCAAATAACAATGAAAAACTGGACCTGTAATATCCTGCTACAGTACGCAGTCCCATGAAGAGCGTCAAGCCAAGCCATACACCAGGAAGACCCATTACTGAAGGAGCATACAGGAGAACTGCAGATGATATAGCTCCCACTAACATCTGACAAGTACTGATGTCAGTAAACGAGATGATAACATACTTGTAATTGAAATGTCCAAGCAGCTTACCATGGAACAAGCAGCATATGGAAAATCTGAAACACCATAATGGAGTCCATCGAATATAAAAGCCAAAGAATTGAGTGGTTGACTTGCACTGACAAACTGTCAACAAATGGCCGCATAGAAGACATGAGGTGAGTAGTGATAAAAAAAACTCTAAAAACAGGTGGTAAAAGGTAATAATTCAAACAAGATAATGGTCCTTACCAAAGTGCCAGTTTTTACAATCTGTAATAGTTCAGCATCCTTTGTAAACAGTTTCCCTAAAGAACCAAAAGATAATCCCAAAATGATAGCCAACACACCACCCAAGAAAATTCCAATCTAGAAGAAGTCAGGAAAGAACAAAGGCGAGTAAGGGAAAGTGCAGGGCTGCATCTAGATAATGCATAATTATTGCATATGCATGAAAGACAAGACATACAAATATAATGGAAAAATTTAAGGCTAACCTTCAACACAAAGTTAGTTAACTCTTTCACGGTATTGTGGTCACCTCTTGACAAAGAACTAGCTACAAGAGCCTGAAAAGAGAAATCCACATTGAAAGAAAGCTCAATTACTAGCAGTTTATGAAACAATCTTCCTCAATTAAATGAAGATACTGTGAAGTAGAAATAAAAAATTAGGTTCTGCCATTTTAAATCTGCTCAAATACAAAATATTAAAAAACAGAAACATGTATCGATTCTTTTTTCGTTTGTATTCAGAAAATTCACCCACCCCTTACCCTTTCCAACCTCCAAAATCATCTTAGCTGACCACAAAACATGTTACACAGAAGCAGCACCTCGTTGATAGAAGAAACACTGTACCTGACCAGATGCGGCCAATGCATCAGTTAAGAGAGAGACAGCCAACCACACTTGCAGACAGATCTGATGAGCAGCCATAGCCGAGGGACCCTGGCGAGCAGCCATTGCAGTTGCGAGCGTCATAGTTATTAGTACAGCCAGTGTTCTACCAATGAGAAAGCCACCTGAAAGTAGAAAGAACAAGCAAAGCCAAGAAGTATCAGCACTAACTCTTACTAAGATTCCAGTCACTGGAAGTTGAAAATTACCGCCTAAGTGCAATTAGCTAAATCTCACACATGCAGCTTTTCTAATCGAAATTTTCAAAACATATAACATCATTATTGTAAGCAGTTCCTGACAGTGAAATATCAAAGCAAACATATCTTTGAATTACTTATACACTAGACAAACCACATGCTTCATTGAACACAATCACATCACCATGGAACTTGACAAGGAAACCATCTTATTCTAGAAGTTGGAAACAATTGGCCAGGAACTGAAAGCTTCTTCACCATCAAGGTATTGGACAGGAAAGTATACAACATAAAGATGAACGTACCAGACTTTAAATACCCCCCAAAATTTAACTGTCCCAATTTAGGAGGTAGCAGCACAACTCTCTTATTAAGAAACCAAAGCATCAAGAAGCTTCCAATATACCTGATGCACAGAAAAGAGCAGCATGTCATCAAGACAGTAGACCAGTAAAAAGAACAGACCATTGAAATATTAAAAAATAGCACATACTGAGATAAAACAGTGGAAACAGCTGCTCCAGTGACACCCATCTGGAAGTAGTTAATAAGCAACGGAAACAGGAAAACGGCAGCAATATTTGCAATGCCTGCATATCCCAGAACACACAGGCAAGAGGATAAAAAGAGAGTAAGCAAAAATCTGAACGGAACAAATGTGGAACAACGCACTTAGTAAACCAGCATACACAACAATCAAAAACACAAATGAAACTGTCAACGGAAGGAAAATTGGAAACCCCTAAGGCACCAGAAAATTAACAAAACACATCCTAGAGTGAAATAAAAAAGGTATATATATTCAATAAAAAAAAAAAAACAATTAGAGTGCAGAGTGCCGCAGAGCATGCCTAGACAGAAGACAGGAGTCTTTGTATCCTTGAAGCCCCTAAGAACACCCTGGAGAGCAAGGGAAAGTACAACAGCTGGGGCACCAATAGCTCTGAGTGACAAAAATCTCTGTGCTGGACCTCGCATTGGAGAATCCTACAAGGAAATCCCGCTTAAAGAATAAGTGATTCCGGGATGTGATATTTAATTATTTATGCAACAAGATACAGAAATATATTAGATGATGTGATCACTATCAGTAGAAATAACTATGGTTAAAGAGGCCTTCCTAACTAAATCCAACATAAAACAACTAGAGGAAATATGTTTTACTATACTGAAGTGAATACATTATGTCTAGTATACAGAGGTTTCAGGCACATACAGACAAGATACTTTATACGACAGCGGATGTCTGGGCATCATATGCCCTATTTAAAACTTACCGGTGAGACCCCCATCAAGCTTAGAAATGGTCCAGACCCCAAAAGTAAAGCTAATGCTTCAATGATACCAATTCCTAGAGCGAGCACTAAAGCTGTGGTGACAGAAGATAATTGCTTTCTTTTGATTTCTCCGTGATGAGGTCTTGTGTTAGAATCATCTCCATGACCAACTACAACATCAAAATTCTATATCATAGAAAAGCTATAATAGTTCTAAAAGGAGAAGAATTTTATAATTGTCAAGACCAAAATATGTTACCAGAAGAAGACTTTACAATGTCCTCAGCAACAAAAGAAGTAGCAACACTCAAAAGCGGGATGTTGAATAGCTTTGAAATGATATTGAAGATTGATATAGAAACACCAGCTGCTGCCAGAGGTACAGGTCCTGCACACACAACGACATAGCTTTAACACAAAAATACATGATCTAGATTTGAATAAAGTGAACCAATATTACATGTGCCAATAATGCAGGCTATTCTAAGTGATTAAATTCAGTGCCACCTTATATTATTCAGGTCCTAGCCAAAAACCATCTCTTATATAATTAACTTGCATGAACTAACATGGGGCACTAAGGGGTTGTATCAGACAGAGTACTGGAAATCCATTATAATGATACAGAGATCAAATCAGTAAGGCATAGGAGAATATACATGCATATCAACTGCAACTAACTTCATGGAACAGTTTTTTTTTTTTTTTTTTTTTTTTAATTCAACTAAGCCAAAGGGAAGAAAAAGAAAACACAAAGACAGCTACAACATCATCATCATCATGTCCTCAATCATGTTATATAGTGAGCATGTAGTATCACATCGGACAAAGGTAATTTATGTTAATGAGAAATCAGAAAATCATCAATCAAAGTAGAGAACAAGTATGCAGAAAATATAGTAAGGACAATTGGATTTCACCTAATCTGCCAATATAAGCTGTCTCCATCAGTTGTGCAATGGGATCAATAGCCTGGCTAGCTATAGCTGGCAAGGACAGCATTACAAGCTCACGTTTAATATCTAGAGAATCTGATTGCTGTTGAGAAGATTGAGATGACTTCGGAGAAGAATGTAATTCATCTGAAGGCTCACAAGTGGACCCACTGTACATTCATGAAGCCTCAACAGTTATTACAGAATTTTCCTTCAAAAATGTCACAAAAAATGGACGCAGCAACGAGGACACATGGCAAAGACCTAAATCTAAGATGATAACAGTGTCTACACAATCCTGTGTCTTAGAAGGGTAACTTGCTCCTCATATGTAATGCAACTATGATGAAAAACACGAAGTATCGGCTACAAGTCTAATTATTAACAGGTTAATACCAGCATCAATCAAATCAATTTTTTTAACTTTTTTTATTTTTGGAAAGAAAGAAGCGGTTAGCTAGGTTCACCAATAACTGTAAGATAAGAACAGTTAGCAGATCCGTAAGGCTGATGTCCAGTGCATATCAGTAAATGGAAATCCTAAATGCAAGACTCATTAGATGGTATGATAAATCATATGTAATGAAGCAAGCAGGACCAATGATATGGCCAAAACTGCAGAAAGTATCAAAAGAGATTCAGACATACATCTCCACCATGCACACACACAAACAGCCATATATAAATCGGCTAACATATGAATGAAAACTGATAAGACAGGTGTCATGTTAAGCTCAAAACAGTGCAGAAGCAAATATTTGATGCCACATAGAGACATGTACGACCTTGAACCATCAACACCATTATCCTGTTCCAGATTAATCCCCAATGTCAAATCATTAGGCTCGTCTTCCACATCACACGGCTCGATACTATAATCTGAAGTAACTTGACAGAACGGCACATTCTGGAAAGGCTTTCTATAGCGAACAACAGCTCCTTGGGATGAATTCGCTTTATCAATAGACAAATTGGAGCATTTGAAAACGTCTTCATGATTCTTCCGAATAGCCAGTGAAGATGCACGATAAGTCCCACTTGATTGCCCCAAGGATCTCCATCTTTTACGAACACTACTAAACGCAGTAGAGATTTTCCCACCACAGAGTTGTGCAGCCGTCATCCTTACAGCCTTCTGTATTATCTCTCCTCAGCCTACACAATCTACAAAGATCATCACAGCAAATGGAAAATGTTCATGAGACATTCCACTCTACAAAGTAAAACACTCACTACAAACTTCTTCACAATTTCTCCGACATAACCCTTCATTCATCTTTTGTAAACAGGAAAATCAAAGATGCAAAAAGAGTACCACAATCATATAATACAACGGAGACATAATACAGGACCAAGGATGGCACATGACATATCCATTGAACCCGAATTCCGTCCCTCCAAAAACGGAAACAAAATCAAATAATAATAAAAAAAACATCAATAAAACCAAAAATTGGTCTATCAGAAACAGCTTCTCTATTATCAAAGAGATAAGGCTACGTACATCTGACCCTCTACTCCGCCTAGGCACGAGACTCTTTAAGTTTAGAGGCATCGGGCTAATGTCGATATCAACAAAAAACCAAAAATTTGACTAGTTTTAATTACTTAAATTACTATAATTAGCAATAAGGGTGAAACACTCACTTAATACCGACAAGCAACAAACACACCAAGTCACTCTTAATACAACTTCCAAAATCCTAAATTATGATTAGCAACTCTAAGTATACATTCACCAAACCACACTAAACCAAAATCATGTACCTTATCTATAAGTGGGTGGCACTAAAGGTGCACTCTTTTCAATCATACAGTTATCATTACTAAAAAAAATACACAGCAAGAATTCTGCAATCCTTATCATCATTTATTCATTTCCTAACACTTAAAATTGAAAATTCTGCAAAAGCATACTCATCATGCCGATAAACAGAATTAACTAAAAAAAAACTGCCCTAGTAAACCAGAATTCTATATAAAGGAAACATGATAAATAAGATAACCCATGTTTGTTACATACTAGATAAAATGGTATTGCAGTATATTTATAAAAAAGGCAGAAAAGTAAGCAATGATAAGTAAGGGAGATGGCATACTTTGGTGGTTTTTGGAGTGGCAGAGACAAGTAGACAAGAACCAAGTTTAAGGGGGGCAATGATGGGCGGTTTAGTGGCATTATATATTTATGCGTTTTTTTTTTTCTTTCTATTTTTGGGTTCCTCGTACATGCGTCATAATTAGTACTATGTTGTACTTTGGACAAGTACAAGTAAAACTGAAAGTCTAGGAACCGTAATCTGAAGTGGGTGTTTAAGTAGTTTAACTGTAAGCCAGCAACAAATACTTGTACAGTTGTACTTGTGACTTGTGACTTGTTGATGAAAAAGTTTTGGAGAAGTTGTGGTTAGAACTTAAAAGTCAGCATTTATGTCATAAAACTATAGTGATCGTGCTGTTAAAAATGAGGATTGAGAAGTGATCACACGTTGATTCATGGAGCTTTGGGTCCGGCACATGTAATTGTGATTAGAATAAACTATTGATGAGATCGTCTCTTAAGAGTACTTTGATAGGGAACTATATGCATATATCGGCTTGTTATAACTACGTTTCACAATAGTTTTCGAAACTCTCCCTATTATTAAGAATTTGGCTACGGAGTACCAAATTGATAATCATGGATGGATCTCGATCATCTCCCGTTTCTTAATTAAGATTTGCACAAGAACAATTCCACGAAAAATCAATCTATATATATAAAGGAGGAACTTTTCAGTGATTATTAGAGCGCCAAGTAGGAAAACTGATTTTAGCTTTTTAAAATGCTACATAAAAAATAAGAATTTGGTAAGTAATCGTATTGTCTAAAAAGGTAGCCATAAGTTAGGAAAGAACTATAACAATTAAGAAAGAGTGAATTAAAGCAAGAAATCTTTATGGAATATAACTCCAATAATAAAATAAGGAGTGAATTAAAGCAAGAAATCTTTATAGAATTAACTTTGATAATAAAGTAAGTATGAGAACTAAGATACAGTATACGTTCCTAAAGAGAAAGAAATGAACAAGAATTCTCTAAGTATAAATAAAAGGAAAAATTAGAGAAGAAAAGTATGAAAAGCAATCTATTCTCCTATTCATAATTCAAACAAACAGCCTATGCCTATCCACCTCCAAACTCACGTCCTCTTCCTTTTCCAAATTTTTGGTTTCTGTTTTTTTTTTTTTGGTTTCTTTGATAATTTTCCTTTATGTTTGCTGTAGGTTTCCTCAAAGATCTCATGTAAGTTGTAACAATGGTGAGTTAAACCCTATTGTACCGTGTTTCTTAAATTTGAATTCTCTGTATTGCCTTTTTGTTATTCTTTTTAGTTGTCGTGGTGATTACAATAATTCGAATTTATTGTTAGTCTTGAATTTAATTGTATATTTAAATATTATTAAAGAGGCTTTAGTTCTAGCTTAATTTTAAGTGTGCTTTAAGTAAAGATTTTTCATAAATTTATTTATATTATGCATATCAATGTCTTCCTACATGTGTGTAATATTTTTGTTAAACAATATAAAGAAAATCGAACAATGTCCCATACTTGCATGTCATATTGTGATTTAAAGATGTGAATAAAAGAGGAAAATGAAACTTCAAAAAGGAAATGAAGGAATAAAATGAATAAGTTATTTTATGTGAACAAACATTATATGGTAATAAGCAAATAGATAGAAAAAGTAGGAATTTGGTAAGTACTTCAACTGCAAAAAGGAAATGAAGGAATAAAAGGAAAATTGAAATTTATGTGAATTTTTTTTATATGGTAATTAGCAAATAAAAGGGAAAGTAAAGCTAACTATGGTGAATATATGAAAATGTAAAAAAAAAATGTAGAAATTAAATTAATGCTCCATAAAAATAAGGAATATGGTAAGTATTTGAAACCACAAAAAGAAAAATGAAGGAACAAAAGGAAAAAGTATACCATAATCTTACCATGGTAAATATTTGAAATGCAAAAAGGAATTTATATGTGAAAAAATCTTACTCCCTCCGTCCCAACAGATAGTTTACACTTGGTTTGAATTACCTGTTGGGACGGAGGGAGCATATGGTAATAAGCAAATAAAAGAAAAAAGTATACCATAAGCTAATTATATAAGAAATACAAAACATAAACTATACTATATAACTATCTAGAAGAACTATAAAACATATGTTGCACTAAAATAACTGTATAACTATATAAGAACTATATATAAAATGTAGGCGTATATGTACTACAAAATGTTCAAGGTATTTAGGAACTTTTTGGTACATTCTAAAGCGCTACATAGGAAATTTGATTTTAGCTTTTTTAAATACTCCGTAAAAAATAGGAATTTGGTAAAATATGATAAATATATAATGAAAAAAACTCAATTATGACAAGAGAACAAATAAAGAAAAAAAATCCCATTTAACCAAAATAACTATATTATGGCTAAGAAACAAAATATTTCCCATAGGATGTTAATTTGAAGTGAAAGTACAACAACTTTTTTAACCCGTCTAAGTAACTTATAATAGTCTTTGTTCGGTTTGAAAGTTACAGCTGAAAAATTTATCAGAGTAATAAGAGGAGGCATGTGCGTAGCACGGGCTTTTCCACTAGTTGTACATGTACATTAGAATAGAAACAGATTGTATTGAAAAAACCATTAGAAAGAAGCAGTCTTTGGACCTAATTAGATGGGCTGCACTGGTCTTCATTGTCATGGACTGGCCCATCTTTCAGTTTGGTGAGCTATCGACTTTGGTCCAATAACTAACTCATAAACTTGGCTGATCATTGGAACTAACCCAAATATATCTGAGCCATTCAAAAGCCATGAGATGATTGTATGTTTTGGAGTTTGTTTTTTATCTTCTCCTACGAGATTATTGTTTTCAGCAGTAGCAAAGACGAAGTAATTATTTTGTTACATAGGTAGTGAAACGACATTTGAATGGCTCCCAAGGACAATCACTCAACAGCAAATGGTACCAACATTATTGAGCTCGGCCACCTCCAAGTTTGAGAAACTCTGTATTTACCACACTACTCGAAAATAAAGATTTGAACCACATATAAGGGTAACATCAAATAAATTTTCAATGATTATTATCAAACCTTTGATTTGTGCTTATAACAATGCGATACAATCATTCAACTCTCCACTTACAACACATACATCCACTGGTTATTCTACTTCTCTTCGGTTAATAGGAACTGGTGGCGTAAAGAAAAACAGACACTTATCAAATCTTACTTCTGTAATGTACTGTATCAGATGACAAAAGTAGTAATGCAGGGAATCACGGAAATCTCTGGAGCATGAAAATCTGAATGCACAGGAGAATTGCACCCAGACTCCAGCCTCTAGAATGAATCTTTGAAGCATGATTGTTGTCATTGGCAGGCGCTGGTGCTGCTTGTACAACATAGGCAAGCATAAAACTTATAATTATTAGCAACAATCTACCCAATTCAAATTATGCACGAAGTTATAAGTAAATAATCGAGATAGCTGCAATAAAGGCATAGCAACATGATCAAATTATATTCCACATGTGATAAATAAGCTTTGTGATCAAACAATGCAACATGGTTCGTTAGGACTTAAGATGGGGGTAGAAATTTGGAAATTACCTGCACAAGTGTTGTCCGCAATCAAGGTTGTGATGATGGTTTGCTTGTTGTAACCTGCATAGGCACAAGTTGAGCGGCTGCAGCCGGAGGTAGTGGTGTTACCAAGTAATAGATTTGAACCACCACATTGCATAGCTGGACATGTAGGCCAATTCACGGATTTTAGTCCCGAAGATTGGCATTGCAGCCTGAAAATTATGCAATAGTCACAGATACGTTTGTTTATCAGTTTCAGGGAGTTTGGAAGCTAAAATTAGTATGAACAAAATGAACTTGTAATGGTTGTAGGGTCCTAAAATTCACTCACGTAAAGTTGTTAGTAGAATCACAGCTGCACTTCACGCAGTTGTTGGCTGTGTAAGAGTAAGTTCCATTGGCAAGAAGCATCGGATAATCGGGGGACGAGCTGTTCACACTTGAACTACAAGCTGCATCAAGGAAACCACAGCAAGGATCATTCAACTTATGAAGCAAATATGGAGCATACATATACATATACTCTATGTTCGCTGAGCTATTCTTTGTGAAGTTTGCGACAAATTAACTACCTAAAAGAACTATCGTAACAATCAAACCAACAATTTAAGCTATTCAGTCCAACATTAAGTAAATGGACTCTTTGAGACAAAAAGATTTTACAAGTTTTACTTCTTGCTGATCACTGCTACATTTCATGTGCATATTTGTTCCTTTCTACATCCAAAAATAACTGCTTATGCCCTCATAGGCTCATAGTTTACACTCGATTTGCAAATAGTAAGTTTTAATGTTCCAATGATCCATGTTGAGATTATCCAATAATTGTCCTATATTCTCAATTCACATAATTGTCATTTACAACATGAACAAAAACATTACTGTGCAGCTCGTGAGAACATAATCAAGAACAAAATTAAATGGGTCCCTGAAATTTACAACTAAACTATGCGTCCTGGATCTAGTGGCCTATATCTCTAAGTTGTTCTGCATAATTATGCATTTACGGGGCCGCAAATGAGCTTTAATCAACCGAACGTTGAAGTGGTGCTGCTCATTCATTAATCAACCTTAAACCACGCTAAACTAGTTTATGGTGGAATTTCGTAAACGTTTTTAAAAGTTTCTCAATGTTCAAGTTTCCGAAAATTTTATAAAATCTTATAGTAATACCTCATGAACTATTAGAAATCGACGTACTATATATTGTACTAGTATGTCTATTTCAAGAAACCCCTAGGAGCGAAATAAATGCTTCATTAATGTTTTTTTAATTATGCATGTCCTCAATCTCATTGGCCCAAACTCAAATTTCAAAATTTTGAAACACTCATGATTGAGTTCATTAATCACCTAACCTAATGAAACATCATAATTAGAAGTAGTAATTAATACCATTGGGTACATAACCCAACAATTATTTTGTACAGCATCATTTTAAATTTCAGTAGATCAGTAAACAAAACCCAAGACCAAGCCACATGCATAGCAGATTTGCAGCATAGGTACCCGTGGGTTAACATACCAGGCTTCTATCTTACTAGATTATCCAAATTGGAACTGTCTTCCTTGTCGGCACTTATCCTCAAAACCGAATCTGTTCTAATTTCTATCCATTTGGTATGTTTCACGGTGGAAAAGACATAAACTAAACAAGTCCAGGAGACACGGTCATACAACTCATCCATATGTAGTACCATGTTAGACTCATATACACCGGAGTCACTAATTTGGTCTAGTCCGAATTCGAGTCAGATAGAATTATAAGGATGGCAAAGCTCTTCCTTATAAGAGCTCATGGATAGTTTAGATATCAAAGTTAAACACAATCGTTCTAAACCAATGTTTTTGTGTGAGTCAAATTAAAGCTAAAACCAGACCGTCTATTTTAATAATTTGTACAGTATATCTGATGAAAATGTTTATCAATTCCTATATGTTTCTGAATCTGGCAAGTACAGTAAGAGAGTAGCAAAAAGTATGTTGAGTTCTAACTAGTTTGTCTAACTATTGTTTTGACAGATTTCCTACGCGCTAATGATATCACCAAATTAACTTATAGGCAAGGCAACTTTACGAAGAATCGAAGATGGTGGGACAATTAAAGTGGATGCACATAACTTCAATCCACATGTGTTTATGTTTTCCTACCGAAATCAGTTGTTCCATACTTCCATTATCAACTTGAGAGAAAGGGATGGCTCCATTGACTTTTGGCTTCTACATATGAAAGCATTTTTGATTATGCGACTCACATTAATTATTTGCTCCTACAGCAGTTTACATGTCCACTACAACTAGTCAAGGAAGGCACTCTTTGCTACTAATCACAGACTTTGACCCAGGTCCTAGATATAACCTTTGACATAATGACATTATTAATTATAATTAATTGCATTATTAATCATAATGAATTACCTCTTGTTTTTATTTTTTTGTCTAATAGGTGCAAATAACACCCAACACATAATATTTGAAATATGAGAACGACACCTCTTCTTAAGTTACTTTCTAAATATTCATGTGTCTTATGTACAACCTCTAACAATGATTTTATAACATATCAAGTCATTTCTATATATCAATGTGACATATTTGACCTTTTTTTTTTTACTTTTACATTCACTAGAGCCACTAATACTATGGGGATAGAATCAACAATTTTATGGCAAATTGAACACCTAACCATTGAATCAACCATATATACTCCTATAAACATATTTGATTGGTGAACATGATTTCTAGTGCATGTATAACGTTCTTGTTAGTACCATTTGAACACAAGAAAAGATATTAAAAAAAGGAAATGAGACAAGAAAATGGACCTTTAAGAGGGACATCAAGGACTTGTCCAGCAACAAGTTTCTTAGGATCACTAATACCATTAAGACTCATCAACGTTTGCGGCGTCGTGCCAAACTGACCCGCAATCTGATCAACCGTGCTACCATCAGCCACAACGTGACCATAATGAACCACCTGCTGACCCTCCACGTCATCGCAGCTGCATGGGAGCGGGACCCACAGCTTCTGGCCCACAAATATAAGGTTAGCATTTGTAATATTATTAACAGCTTGTATTTGCGGAAATGTCACCAAGCCAGAGAACACCCCATTAGCAATGTGGAAAAGACCATCATCCTTAACCACGGTGTAGACTGGGACCCTGTTGGATATTCCTGTGCCGTTGATGCATTTGCATGGGAAGGGAATCCTGACCGTCGAGTTTGCGGGTACACGGTAGCTTGGTGGGGTGTTGGGAGGGAGGTTGTTGACTCCTAGGAGGGAACGTAAGGTTTTGACTTGGAAGAGGGATTGTATGCGGGAGAGTGTAGTGGTGTTGGGGGAGATGTAGCCAATGAGAGACTTACACGTGGACTTGGTTGTGCACTTGAAGGATGGGGGAGGTTGGGCTATGGCGAAGGAAGGTGTGAGTATGATGAAGAAGAAGAGAAGAGAGAGTGTCAGGAGATGTTTTGAAGAAGATGAAGACATTTTGTATGTTGCTTTGTGTTGTGTTTTTTCTTTCTAGTGTTGTTTGGTGGTAGAGAGGGAGGAAATGGTTTGAATTTATGTACGATGAGAAGAATTTAATGGTGTTGGGTGCAGTCTTGACTAGTATACATAAATTTTCAGGCCTATTCTCTAGATGTTACATTTGTTTTTTGTTTTTTTTTTTTTTTGATATATAATATTAGGTGGGGAGAAGATATGAGGATTCGAATCTGAAATAATCTCCAGATAGGTTGAATACCCAATCATTGAGCTAACCATACTTCTCCTTACATACTAAACTTATGGTAGAACACAAAAGAGCTAAAAATTCGCATATAAGAATCAAACATCTCATGTTCCAACTACAACATGACCATTGATGCATATATTAATTACTGTATTACTACTGCTAGTATAAATTGTATGGCTGGTGGAGCCTATATTACGACTTGTTAATTTGTCAGGTAGGCATCCACTAGGTTAGGCTTGTTATTTTGGAGGTTACCTTAGTATTTGACTTCAAATCAATGGAGGCATGAGGTTTTTAATTAATGTTATCAGTGGGAGGTTAGTCGTTAGAGACTGCTAATCTCTTTTCTATGCGAGCGTGTAAGAGTACTCCACTCTTCTTCCCATCTGACAATTTCATATTCAACTTAAGATCATTTTTTACCATCGTTGTACTACTTTAACTCTATTCAAGTTACTCGTAGTTGGTAATAATTATTCTTTTCATGATAACTTTAGAATAGTTACGAAAAATCAGAAAATACTCAAAAGTTCAATAGAAATATCCGAAAGTTCTAAATACTACTGTATTATTCTTTTTCTACGCAATGAGCTAATAGGAGGGGTGATGAATATGACGACTCTAAACACTTCCAAACTGATTTTTCCTAACGATTAAATCAACATTACTCCTAAATCAATGCACAGTAACCCTGCCACTAGGAACTTCAACTAATTATGTGGCATCCAATGCTCCTGGTACATGTTACCAGCTCTTTCCACTACTCATCAGAGGAAGTACAAAGTTGGATAAGGGACAAACAAATATATAGTTCAAATACTACGGTAAGTGTGGGTAAGTTTTTCTCATGTGCTTTGCAGTTTGCACACTCCTCACTCGTGGCTTTGGCGTGGTAGGATAAAGGTTTAAAGTAAAGCCTCGAGGAAAATAAACTATGCGGTAGAAAACAAAACTTTACAGTTTTGAGCTCTATTTTATCATAGAGGGACTTCATTCATCTCGTTTCTAGCGGAACTGTATACTATAGTAAATCTTTTGTTTTACTGATATTCTAATACTGATGATTAGTACAGTTGAACCAAGTCTTCAAGTTGAAACTCTGCATGGAACTTATCTACATGACTACATCTACATAGGAAAACTTTTTGAGTAGAATAGTCATAGATGTACCCTCACTGCATGTTCACTAAAAAGTATTCTGGTGTAAACAATGAGAAAGTAGGTTGGAAAACAAAATGGCGTCCATATGAATGATAGAGTCAAGTCAATCCCGAATGTTCTCTGCGCAGCTTTTCCCCAACGTAGGCCTGTTGAATACTTCGTCCTACTTCTTTCTTCATTATTTCTTCCTGAATTTGGTTTTGGAAAGTCAAGCTCAAGCATCTTGAATGATTCATTACATTACCAGGACACACTTGATTTAAGGCATTTCATTTCAGTAGTGTACATAGTTTAAGAAGATAAACAACGGAATGTGTCAACCGTTAGTTAAGCCTCCCTCGCTATACTATATATACTTCCCCGAGTGATCCCACACACCAGACTTTAAACACTTGCTCATTAGGGATATCCTGCTCATTACGAAGTAGTACATATACTCCAGCTTTCAAGGCAACCTAGTCGGCGAACTTTTTCGGCCATATTTAAATATACATCAAACGCCCACGTCTTATGTACACTCCCCGGTGGGGGGGAGGGGGCAACAGTAGCAAGAGAGAACAATAACAACTCAAGAATGAGCAACTTCACAGCTCTGACAGCTCTTGGTGGCTCAAATGCTGGAGCAGAAATCCCACATTTGAACTTTTCAACAGAATCGATCAAAATCACTGCATAGCTTAGTCTTAACTCTTAAACTATCCCCACATCCAGCTCCAGAGAAAATACCGTTGGAGTTTAAAAACAAGCAGATATACAATTTACTAGTTGCAACTCCCTGGCAATCTAATTACCTCGGGGAACTGGCCTAAAAGAAGTATTACTATAACAGCAGATACTGTACACAATAAGAGAAATTAACTGGACAGTGTCATTTACCTGACTTTAAGAGCCAGTAAGAATAATCTTTTGCTAAGTGGTCCGCCCATGTTATTGCGTGTTATATGCATGGAGATTCGTTTGCCATGAGAAAGCGCCAGCAGAGTTTGGACAAAAAATCAGAACTCAGAACAGAAGTCCTTCACTACTTTCTAAAAGGAACCCAAGACAGCTGTATAATGTGAATTTTTTTTCTATCTGCTACGTGAAGTATAACATTTTTTACTACCTCTAAAGGGCCTTTCACCCCTCCTCTATAGATAGTGAAACCTCTGAGCTACGGACGATTTGGCCTAGATACGATATTCTAGGCCGAAACTTAAAGACCATATCTTCGAACTCCATCAGTCCCGGCAACTATAGTCAAGGGAAAGTTACAAGTACGACAGCTAAAGAAACTGGTACAGCATATAGCACAGTTGGAACAAGGGCAGCTCATGAAAAAACCAACAATTCTAAGATGATAGTCTTCTCTGAATAAAAGTACAACAAAACAGGACATACTGTTGCACTAGAAATCTAGAATCATAGGAAGTATAATTGTTAAAGAAGAAGAAACACACACGTCTTCAATAACAGAACAAAATATACAAATTATCTTCATTTGGAGCAAAGTTGATCATACTTGTTTGACAATCTCAGAAACTTCCCGCATAATGTATGTTTATAGGGAAAAGGCACTGCATATAGATTTATAGCTGAACAGCACCTATTTCAATGTTTTGTAGGACGACCAGAATACAAGCTAAATAATAATGATAGCTAATTACAGGGGCAGTTGTTGACAGAAAAAGCTAACAAGAAAGTGGTTACTTCATTTCTCTTGCAAGCGCAGTAATATGGATTCAGCAAAGCTCTTTTGCCTGCACATACATGATATTTGAAAATCAAGCTTCATACTCAGGATGCCAAGATTTATGTTTATGAAATGATTCAAGTCAACTTACTCCAATAATCAAAAAGGAATTCTATACAATCTGCAAGCCCTCTATTTATTGAACATATTGTATGCTTACAAATATCAGCAAACAAACACAAATATAAACTGAAATCTCAAAAAATTTAACTTCATCACCATCCACGCCTTCCTTATAACATAATACAAGTGCAATTTTTATGTCCATAAGAACACCTGAAGGATCAGCTAGTTCAATCAGGACCGCACGTATGACAAATTGACTAATACGGCAGGCCATCAGACAGAATTATACTCCACAGACAATAAAGCAGGTAAAAGCTCCATATCGAGTAATTAGAGGAATGTCAACATACTTGCTCTCTGTAAGCCTAGGGCTAGGCCGTGAATACTTCAGGTAACCGTCCCAAGGAACCTTTTTGAGGCCAGCTCTTTCAGAGATCATGTCTCTGACCCTGTATGAAGGAAAGTATATACGTATTTGTCAGGAAATAGGGTGATTGAACATAAGAACTTTACAGGTAATGTCCAAGTCATGCTATTTTACTAGAATGGATACAGATCACAGATAATTCACCTCTCAGCAAATTCAATCGGTGTCTCTCCGGGTTTCAGTGTCTGGGGCTCGAGATACCAAACATCACAAACTACAGCCCAAGATGTCATAAGCTGAAGCAGATGCATCGTGAATGATTGCCTGCATATTTTAAGTATAGATTAGAATCGTTCATACACAACGAACAGCATCTGAACTACACCTGGCTTCTCAGAACTCAGAAATTGATCAAAATACTATATCAATGACTAAGAACTGGCACACAAAGTCAAGATTTTTGAAAAAGTCTAAAGGGTTCCCGAAGCCATACAACTAAAAAAACCAAAGGGGTTGCCTAACCAACTAAATAAATGCTAAAAAGCTAAATCATAAGGATAAAGTTTAGCTAGCTTATTTAAGACAGCCACAGCAAAGTGCCACGGCCATGTTTTCCTACAGAGATGTCCCCAACGGATAACAAAAAGGAAGCATGCAGTTGAACCAAAAGGATGCCTGGAAGAAGCTAAGAGAATGAGAAAAACAAACAAAAAAAGGACACCTAATTCAGTACACGAAAACACTCTATCACTGATTAGAACACTAGAAAGAAGTTCTTACTTCCTACTGTTCCAGAAGGCATCAACAAATATTTTATTGTACTTGATCGCAATTGGACAAACAGTACAGCCAAGCTCAAATGCGCCCTGAAAATGAGAAGATAGTAACAGTCAATAGCTGTAAATTATTAACAAACAAGTTCCATTCCAAAATCAAACACGAAACAACACGCCCATGCCTGGCTAACAATTCAAAGTATTCACACACTCTTCTTACCTTCTTAAACATGACAGTATACTCGTTATTGACACATGTTCCTTCAGGAAATATTAGAAGAGGGTTATTGTCAGACCCATGCACATGTTCCCTTAACCTGAAACATACGAGTTTGCAGTATAAGAACACTTCTACAATACAGTAGAATCCAGTCTATTCTGGAGACCTACTTTCTAGCAACAATTACACGATCTTTTGCCTCTGAACGGTTGAACCAAATACATCCTACACTTTCCAAAATAGTACCCTGAAGCAACCCTGCACCAAAAGAGCCACAGTCACGACATATACAGTTTGCCTTGATAACAAGAGAGAACAATTCAAAAAATCACTTTTTGATATACAACAGAAACTACATGCCTCATCGACTATAGTCTATATATGCGACATTTCACAGTAAAACTACTACCTTTGGGCATGGGCGGACACAATGAGTTGCGAACGCTACCCCCCAAATTTATAAATTTTGTTAGGAAAATGGCAGAAAATAGAAGAAAAATGATAGAAAAAGGTAGAAATGATAAATAAAAAATTGTAGCAAAAATACAATTTTCCCTACCCCATTTCTTAATCTTGGATCTGCCCCAGCCTATGGTGCTGGAAAAGGTTTGCTTAAATTAATGTTTGGAATCATAGCTCAGTCATTAATTAAGATCACTAGAGCATTAAGAAAGACCCTTACCAGCCACCCACCAAAACAAAGCAGTAAGAAGTTGCGAACAGCACGACAAGAATAGCAATGTCTATAAGTTGGCATATAGAAAGAGTATCTGCGTGTATGATATGTTCGAAAATGCTTACCAACCCAACCAGGATGTTTCTGCATAATGACGGCAAAAGCAGTCATTTGTTCTAAAATAATGAAATCAATCATAGAGGTATGATTGGCCACAAAAACCTGTTCAAATAGAACAAAGAGCAATAAAACTTCACACTTGTTTCGGATCATACGGATATAAAATGTGCATGACACAGGAAGGCACAGATATCATCACCTGCTTAGGCCTCATGCTGGGTCGTGGCCCATGATATTTGATTACCCCAGTCCATGATGCAACAAAAAAACTGCATATGAGCTCCACAAGAGACCGCTGAAAGAGAATAGGAAGAAAGAAAACACAATTACAGTATGTCTTTCAATGATCAGGAAGCAGCATTGATATAGGCCGAAGGAAACAGAGAATCCGAGAATTGCAGTTATTTCACATGACTCCACACTTTGCATAACGAGATTATATCATTATGCTGCTAGGCATCCTAACTACGAGAATGAATTGATGAAGTGTTAATAAAACTTCTTGGAATATTCAACAAGCTAGCTGTTATAATCACATTACAATTTCATGATGTCTAGGCTGCTCTTCCAATATAATTTGTTGTTGTGAAGCGCACCTATATTTAAGATGTATATTTATCTAGAGTAAAATAAAAGCAATTTTTTTCCAGTATTAAAATCAACAACTGATTGTGTATACATCACGATCAAAAACTTCAGCACAGAGCAAAAAGAACGAGATTGATAGATAGGATGCACATTATATACCAGGCCCAAGTCAATATGTGAAATGAAATTTACAGGTGCAATTAGCCTACCGACATAGGCCTATAAGAACCGAAGTTTAGAGAACTAGCACACCTCTGTCATCCATAACATCCAGAAGAATATATACATACATTAAGGAAGGCTAGAGCCTAAACATGTAAATGGAGCTTGCTTTGCCTCAATAGCTCAGAGAAATTGTACCTCCAATTTCTTCCGCAGCTTATTTTGTCCTTTCAATAAGAAATGAACTGGAATGTAGAGTGAGAGGAATATAATCCATCCTATTGCCAAAACTAGGACCCTGCAGGAACAAATATCAGATGGCAGAGAAACATCATTGTAGAAGTTCACCGATCACCATCACTACTAGGCTCTCTATGTCCTTATGTGAGGCAAAAATATACTTGAATGCTATTTCCTTTTAAGTAAGACTCCAATTAGTCATCATATTATCCAGGCACACTATTTGGTAATCTCGGTGGTGTGGAAGAACCTAACCAAGTCAGGACTTCATTCCTCAGATCTCAAAGTTATCTTCTACAATTAGTCCAACTAATATTATTTAGAAAAGAAAACATAAACAATCATTCTAGCATAGTCATTTAACTGAACTCACTCAGCACACATTAACACACTCCTCTAACCAAATTCCAGAGCACAAAAACCCTTGCCTCAGTAGTGTGTGAAGGTTGACTTGTGCACAGCCAAGAAGGATCATTGCCAAACTAAAAAGTTGAGGATTTTGCAATGTGCTGTTCCGGCCTTCTCATAGTGAGAGTCAAATACAATAAACTTGCTTCATTATTTCTTGTCTTATTCCAAAACTGTTTTTACATTGCCTTAGACCAGAAAGTGGTATTGGATAATTGGTTAGAAAGCGAACCTTGCTGGGAAAAGAAACAAGTATCTAAAAGCAACTCCACCGCACCACAGAGGAAACAAATAGATATTCCAGTTCCAAGGCTCTGGAGGATTTGACTTGAAGCAACGTGTAAAAGAGTCCTGAACCAAGTATTACACATAAGAACGTCAAAAATTGTCCCAAAATAAAACACATAAAAACTTCTAAACATAACATTGAAAGTGGTGCTTCCTGCAGGTGTGCCATTTACTTTTTGTAACCAGAATTCATTTAAAAAAGCCACAACAGATGAATGCTTGACAACCAGACAGGATATTTAGAGCAAAAAAAAAACAGAATCAACGAAAATACAATACCAGAAGTAGAAATTTTTCACAAGTTCCACATTTGATGAAGTTTACAGCTGACAAGAACTATTCGCCTGATTGATTCTGTCATTCATAATATCCATCAGGTTTAAATATTATCTGCTTGTTCAGTTTTATTTTACAAAAATATACATTACCAATTATTGACTATGCGGAGCCAAATTAGAGAAACCTAACTGAGTAGATCGTGAGTAGTAAACACATATGAATGTTCAATTCTTCTATGTCACACTGACAGATTCCTCTTTAATAATCTCCACTTGAGGTCTTCAGCATGTCCAATGTAGAAAACATACTGATTGTCGTATAACCACCCATTGCCAGAATTTATTCACAATTTCAACCTTAGACCAACTGCCACTTGAGCATCATTCTACAGTGCGTTGTTATCTTATTTGAACATGACATACATCTCACGTACATTTTAGCTCCGTTAGATTTCATTTGATCTCACTCCAATGACTACACCAGTGAACTTGAGAGAGTCACATTTTCCTGCTTACCCAGTATGCTAATGTACCATCTGGAACATGATAAGCTAACTTTCTAAAGACTTTACCTGTTTTCAATTATTAAGCTAGCCATTTCTACAATAATCAACTCATAACCTTCTTTCTAAAATTTCTTTTTTTTTTTGTCGAGCTCTTTAATAGATTGAATAAAAGGTAATTTTCAGGGAGAACCAAAATAAAGATCTGTTTCCATTCCCGAAACAGTCACGAAAACAAAAATCATAAAAAGTCTTTCCTTCAGACTTATCCTTTGACCTTTGTTCTTCATTTTCACATGATATTCTGCCAGTGCTTGTATCAATAATTTGCTCTAGGGTTATATGTCACCAGCCTTCAGAAAATGACTACAGAAGCTAATCAACAACCAAAAATTGATACCAAGGATATGTCTATTTGACCCTTTTTCAAATCTGTCCAGTTTATTTTATACCGCCTTGGGCGCCTTCCTTTCCACTAAAACGATGGGGACCAAGTTTAATGGCGTTCCGCGACCAATTAAGTATTTGCTGACCCGGAAAGTTAAATTCCTCAGCCTACTAATGTCAAGAGTTCAACATTGTCCTACGCTAACCCTCATTATTCATATTCAAATCTTGCTTAGTATCACAAATTCTCTCTCACAACTTTAGTAACTCTAACAAGTGCCTCAACCCCTAATCCAATTGAATAGGTTTAAACTTATAACTAAGTATCTAGCTGCAGTATAACTCTTATAACATTCCTCGTAACCTCTTCTATTCATCCCATAGGCGCTTCTTCTTATCAAACACATGAAATTCCCAACATAACATATGACCTTACCTAGATGTCTCAAATATATTGTTACAAGGGTGGTACCAGTTCTTTCTGTTTGATATCGACGCTCAAACATAGGGGGCCTTTTGAGATAGCATTTAAAGGGTTGGCACTGGAAATGGGTACCAACCTGAGGCACAACATAGATGTCCCTCAAATAACATGTAGCAAAAGAAATTCCAACCTAGTACTCTATACCAAATTGGGGTACATATATAAAAGTCAAAACATCAAAATATATTCAGCTTAAAAACTCTAAAATAGCGATGTATGGTCTATTAGAATTTGGAAACAGTATGCACAATGCCATTGAAGTCTACTTAGAAAGCAACATCCAACAACATTCATAATTCATATTCAATCAATAGATAAATGCTAGTGATCTTTAATTACAATGCTCCAACCCCAAAATTCATGCAAATGAAGCCATAAATGCAACATAGATGAAAAGGGCACCTTTCTTTAATTTCTCAGCAGTACACCCTACGAACTCCAAATTAACCATACAGGGTCTACTGGAAACAGTATGGCATTCAAGTCTTCTGATTAGAGAAAAGCACATACAAACAACATTCATCTAACATATCATATTACGATGCTCCAATCAAAACAATAAACTTTCTTTACCAATCAAATAAACAAAAAAGACTTACATCAACAATGGCACCAGCAGCCTCAGTGAGAGCAGGGGATATATCCAGCAAGTCCCTCCTGCACAATTCACCCCCACAACACATCACTAACTCTAAAAAATAATAAACACACCAAAAAAATAACAATAAACATACACTTGGATAAGACGGTCCAACCATACGACACGATGAGCATTTAAGCTTTAGGGGTACCATATAAGTTAAAAACTCACCCCGAAACCTTAAAAGCTCACCTCGTACCGTGTACCACCCTACTCAACTGCATTACATCACCCCAGTGCCTTTAAAGAGGCTCTCGCACAAGCGGGATAAAAAGGGTCAGAGTACTTTGATCAACCAGGAAGGGGTTAATCTAGACCCTGAAAATGCAGCAGTGTTAAAACTCATAAAGAGAGCATTGCCGCCCTGATGGCCCTACCTGGCTCGAATCCAAACTAAACTCGACGGTGAAAACCATAACAAAAAAAAAAATAGATGGAAAAAAATATTACAAGCGTATTTTAGCACAAGATTGAGTGAGGGATGCAGAATGGAAGTAATCTTCAAAATTGGGTCGGTCCAAATCTAGTTCAGAGGCTACTCTTGAGTATTGTTTTGCATTATTATTGTTACCTGTACTACTACTACTAATAGTATTATTATTAGTAGTAGGAATTTCCTTCATTACTATTTTTGTTCACTCTCCTTAACTTTTGGAGGAAGTGATAAGGTTGTTTTGCTTATTCTGGTAAGTTAGATTTTTTGTGGAAATTGAGGATGGACTTTAAAGTGTTTAACTGGGGTTTTACGCAATCTTGTCAGGTGAAAGCACCTGAGCCACGTGTGTTTCTGGACAGGAAATCTTCTACTCCGTAATAGTTTGTGCGAGTTCTGGAGATAATTTCATTCATTTTATTAACCTCTATATCTATATCTATCTATATTAATACTATTAAGGAAAATTTGCATACAATAATC
>CAAKMY010008400.1:0-19426 GCA_901111285.1 Corrigiola litoralis
GGGGGGGGGGGGGGGGGGGGGGGGGGGGGGGGGGGGGGGGGGGGGGGGGGGGGGGGGGGGGGGGGGGGGGGGGGGGGGGGGGGGGGGGGGGGGGGGGGGGGGGGGGGGGGGGGGGGGGGGGGGGGGGGGGTTTTTTAATTCGAGCCGGGCGGATGAGGTGGATAATTGGGGAGCGAATAAGAGTTATGTGCCGGGGGCGGGGACGGGGGAAGGGAGGAGGGAGAGGAGGGTGGGGTTTGAGGGGTACTCGACGGGGCCCGGGGCCGATGGGGAGAGCTGGGGGAGGAGTAAAGTGATGGGGGAGTCTAATATTGGGAGTGGGAGTGGGAGGCCGAGGTTGAATTTGCAGCCGAGGACGTTGCCGGTGAATCCGATAGTGGTGGTGGCGAATGGGGGAGGGGGGAGTCCGAAGGAGGAGGTGATGCCGAGGGAGAGGGTGAAGGGGGCGAATCCGTTTGGGGAGGCGAGGCCGAGGGAGGAGGTGTTGAAGGAGAAGGGACAGGATTGGAAGGAGATTGATGAGAAGTTGGAGGCGGTCAGGATTAAGGAGGAGAAGGGAGGGGAGGGGTTTGGGAGGAGGAGGGGGTTCGGGATTGGGAGCGGGGGTGGTGGGGAGGAGAGGAGGAGTTGGAGGAAGCCAGAGGGGAGTGAGGGTGCTGTCACTCCTACTGCTTCTAGGTTTGCTTCTAGACAGTCTCTTTGAATTGTGAATATTGTGAGCTAGTGTTTACTTTAATTGCATTGTGTTTTTACTTTAATTGCATTGCTTCTAGGTTTTCTTCTAGTCTCCTTGAATTGTGAGCTAGTGTTTACTTTTGCATTGTTTGGGTAGAATTGGATGATTAGTGGTTTGATAGTAGTCTCCTTGAATTGCAAAGTTGTTAGTAGTAGTGTTAAGGAATTTAGTTGAATTGCAATGTGGTTTGTAGTGCTTTTATGATATGCTAATATTTGGGGGATCAAGACATGTTGGTGCTAGTTTATTTGAATTGTGAATTTTTTGTGCTGATGTTTACTTGCATAGCTGTATGTATCTTGTTTGGTTGAATTGAAATTGTAATACGGTACTTTTGTGTAGTACTTGAAGGAATTGAGACATGTTGGATTGCTATTGTTAAATTTGGGCAGTGTTTTGTTAGAACATGCTCATATTAGTAAGAAAGAGGGGGTGAGGAGTAATGACATGGTGTTGCAAACTTGCAATATTTATTTGGGCTCGATATGATTAGTTGCAGATGAGGAATAAGTTGAGGGGTTTGCCTTGCAATGGCAGGTAAGACATTGTTAGATAGTACAAGATTGTGGTTAGGTGATGGTGCAATGTTTGTCATGATAGAGCTTAATTTCAGAGGAGTCCTTTCTTTTCAGATTCGTGTTGTTTGTTGTTTGTATACAATTTGGATGTACTTGTGTAGCGCTTGCTAAAACATGCTGATATTTGTCGGGGTTTAAGATATATTGGAATATTGTTGTGTTATTCGTCATTGTGGACTTGCAGTGAGCAATAGTGCAATGGTTGATGGTGAGTATTTGCAAGAATTATTCGGGATAGTAATTAACAGCGGGTTTAAAATTATATATTGATGGCGATTGGTTTCTGGTAGTTTTGTTATATCTTGCTGATATTAGTAAGGCTTTAAGAGGTATTTGAGTATTGCTGCCATATTTGTCATTGTGAATTTGCTGTGAGCAATACAGTGGCTTATGGTGAGAACTTGAATAGTGGTTAAGTGCAGATCCAGTGAATTCTTATTGATCGAGATCGGTTTCTGTGAGTTTGTCGTGGTGTTAGTGGTTGTATAATATTTGTCTAGGCTTTCTGGTTTAGGTGTTACAGCAATGTGATAACTAACTGGGCTTTTGTTTGTTTTTGGTAGGAGATGTTTCTGTAGAATTATAACGGATACGTTATCCTAGAGTCTTTATGGTCTTAAGTCTAAGAGGGTGGTTTTTCTTGGGTATGTTGGAGGGAAGTGGCATTGACTTCAGATATAAGTGCCTATTTTTGGCCTTCTATATATACCTAGAAAAAACTTTTTTATGGGCCATGGGGTACTATATTTCAGTGCACTTTAAGATCTGTCCCGCTGCATAAATAGCTAGAGGCTCTATGCCTCACCTTGGAGTTGGAAGTGTGTAAGTGTAGTCGCTTTGAAACTAGATGGATGCTTCTGAAGTTTAATTGTCGGCTTCTACAGTCTTTCAATATTTTTCGATATCTTTCTATGATCTTTTTAATGTCAATGTAATGAGTTTCTTCAATTTGGTTTGGAAAGGAAATGAGGAGGGGAAGGTTTGGGGGTGGTGGGAGGCTTAGTGAAGTGAAATGAGGGGTGAAGGAGGATCTATTGTTTGATTCTCAGCTTGTCATTATGTGGCAATTTGCAGCACATTAGTTTTTTACAGTTGTATGCCGTCCTCTGAATCTTGTGGCTGTTTTGGCATCATGGGCAAAGAGTGAGCTGTTAGTTAGGAGTCTCACTCCATCTGCATGCCATTGGCTTTGTCTTCATCTGCTAAACTAAATCATAATGAACTTACAATGCAGAGGAAAGTGTGCAAGTGTTTCAGATTTCCTGTGTCTTTAAATGCTTGCATGGTTCTAATTTGTGGTCGTTTTTGTCCGTTTGTTGAAAATAGTGTGGAGACGACAGAGAATGGTGCTGCTGAGGTGAATGAGAGCAGTGAGAAAGCTCCAGAAGAGAACTGAAGATCTAGATGATGGAAGAACGAAGAGAACAGATTTAGTATTTAATTAATTGTGTGTGTTTTCTATGAGATACAATTTTGATAGCTGTCTTAGCTTAGGTCACATTGTCTAGAGCCTGAAAGGCTGTAGTGTCGTCTTTTTTTATATTTTTCTTTGCTTGTAGCGTGTGGCCACCAACTCATTGATGTCTGTCCAAACTTACAAATCACAGTTTTGTTACTTTTGCTTGGATGGTTGGATTGTTTGCTGCACTATTTTTTGTGAAATAATGAGTTACTCTGTTACGCTAAATGGAAGCAATATCTGGTCAATTGCCGGGGTTTTTTTTTGATAGAAATTAATTACTGTGTGTTCTGAATATCTAATCATATTGTAATTGTGTTCTACCCTGTTTATTACATGAAGCTCAGACTCTATATTTTTTTTCTCAAGAACTCGTGTGTGTCAGACACTATTCACAGGGATATGGGTAATCCATTTAAGGCTAAAAACATGCAAGTTTATTAAAAAATAGCCAGAGTTTGACACTTGCATATGCACTTGTGTCGGATAGGGGATACGAGTATGAGCATCATAGTCTAGTACTAATCTACAATGGTACTCCTTTGGCTAAAGCACAACGATTAGTCCCAAGATTTTCAATTTATATGGTGGCTAAAAGATTAATATATCAAAGCGTTCGAATCTGATTTTTGGGATATTGCAAGCGCTGCTTCCATTGCTATATGTGTTTTATTAGTTTCAGCTCCACTGTTCTGTAGCAATATGGTGTTTTTGAGCTTTGACGAGCTTGTGGAGAAGGATTATATGCATTGTGTAAATTAGTTTAGCATGAGTGCACTTTGGGAATGGGAGTACTCTGCTGCTTTAGGTTGTTTGACAACCTTACAACACAATCCATTCTGATGAAAACTTCAGTGGATTTGAGGTCGTTGCCTCCTTCAAAAACTTGAAGAACGTGGTGTCATCGAAAAACTAGTTAGCAGTGTTAGCTAAAAATCTAATAATGAAAGAACACTGTGGTATATATGCTATCCAGAAGAAGAATGTTGTGGTATTCTTCTACTTCATTCGATTGTTTGAACCTCCTGACCACATGCACCCTACTGACATTTTTGATCTTGCAAAAATTGCAGTACACTAAACACAGATGGCTCACACTCCTTTTGTGCTTCATCCTCCATATCAAACCTCCTCCATTGACAACCATTGTAAAGCAAAACTTCAGGACTCTCTGGTCCTTAAAAGACCAAGAATCCGTTGATCTTGATTTTGGTAAGACGAGTTGATGTTGTCTGGAGAACCTTGCCAAATACATCATAGCAGACTAGATTAGTTTTTGCATTGAAATCGTCGGAGAGGTTCACAGATTGCATGTCTAAGTTAAAGAACCACAGAGGCACAGACCTTAAGTGCATAATGAAATTATACAGAAGAGCTTAAGTGCTCAGATACAAGCATACCTGCCTATGTCTTCACACTAAGTCGGATATAATAATACTGTCATCCCGACTTTCACATGTCAGGGTAATAATCAATGAATAGAAAGATCAGTATAGATGCCGATACAGAAAATGCAATAAGATTGCATAAAAACCAGATTTTCCATCAACTGTGTTATTTCCTCCAGAGAACCCGCCACAATGAAGAGCTAAAGAGCAAACAATACCTTTAAATGCATCTTCGAGAAGAGCGGCTGATGTTTCAGAACAGAAACTGTTACAAAAGAAAAAAAAAACGACTTAGTGTGAAGAACAGGAAGCTCTTCCGCAAATTCTTTGCTTCTTTGCTTCGCTTCTTTATAGACCTCTTCTGGTTCCTTCAGCTAGAGCTTGGTAGGCACATAAGGTTCCAAACACTTAGTGTGGCTGTCGGAAACTAAGAATAGCTTCAGTTTGTATAAACTCACCCAATATGTTCCTCATTAACCATAGCCCTGAGTATCACTAACCATAATGCTTGCCAAAAAGATGTTGAAATGTTGCCAATACATGTAACTTACACTACTTTCCTCTCTTAATAAGTCAAAGGAGTACCAACTAAGTACACAAGACTGATCCACGAGCTCTATTGTAGAATTAGCTGACAGTGTGTTAAGTATCCTACTCGAATTGTATGCATAAGCAATTAGAAGTTCTGCCAATGTTGAACCATTATATATACTTGATAAATTCCTTCTTTGCAACTTATTCTGAAATTCCTGAATATGTGATCATGTCCTACACTCCTACTGTCTTCTACTCTGGAGAGGTATAAATGTGTAATATTGCTAAAACACTCCACTGAACGTTTTAGGGAGAATTTAATTTGAGCGATGACATATGTTTTATAGTTTGCTGATCTTTATAGACATCACACAGTAGTCTTGTCGGACATCATTGTAATATAACGATAGTGGGTTGATTTCAAATCATGCAATTGCTGGCTGTGGCACTCCTGGCAGAATAACACGATTTCACTTATAAGTTGCAGTAATTAACAGATTAACACATTCCTGACTCGATTACGAATTTGGGTTTAGCACTTAAGCTTCAAAAACAACGTATAGGCAAGGTAAGAGAGGTCCAAACCGTACGTCCAACACAAGGTAATCAATATCTTACTTGTTCTTCATCAAATTTTTACTTTTTTTACATGTTCTTAATCAATGCTTTCCACTTTTCTAGCAACCTCTAACGGCTACCTAATGCTCGTACGGACAAAAACCTGTCTAGAACTGGTGTACTTGGCAGATCTAGGAGATGAAATTGCACCCAAAAGTCCAAAGTAATACGTGGGTAGATAACATATGAACTGCTGGCGCTTTGACCATTGTTCACTGCCCTCAACCCTCGGCCCATCTGAAAGGTAATGCTTGGTCATTTAATGCTGTTGTTTTAAGCATTCATTGATAAAAATTACATGCCATTGTGTTCACCAGGATCTGCATGAGTATGAAGAAGCTTTAAGGGATATAGTCATAAGTTTCATAGGACGACTCGTAAAATTTTGCTTACTCTGAATATGATGACCGTTTTATGTCGGTGACAAGAGTGGTTGAAGCGATGAAACAGGTCGATGCAATGTTTATGTTTTTCTATACTGAATTTGCTTTACACGAAAATTAAACTGCTAGACCATGCACCATACAGTAAGACATTATAATGTATTCTGTAGAAATTTTAGTCACATTTCAAGGTTTCATGGGCCAGTTAAACTCCAATCAAGTTTAACGTGCCTCTTCAAGATGCTCATAAATATTGAATCCTCGACCTTTAATTGATAATATTAAGCAATAAAACATTGGTTGATTCTCCAATTCTCCCTCCAACACAATAAATTTGCACATTTGAGAGTGCCCCAATCATTTTGTATCATTGTCCCATCACCCAATTGATTATGCACAACTTGACTTTAAAACCCATCACTACTATAAGTGGTGTATAATTCTTATTACGGAGGGAGCACATTCTATCAACTCATCCTTCATTTTGGTCGGGAAAAAAAAAATAAAACATTTGTGCGCCTATAATGCTGTTATCTAAAATTTGCAATAATTTGATAATAGCTGCCATTTACGAAGTACTAGCAGGAAGAGCCTCTTATTTAGGTGGCAATATACCTTAACTTAAGTTTTACTTTTTAACTTTTTTATGTGGTGAAATACTGAAATATATCTTATGCTTAGTGATCCAGTGTGAAAACACATTTATTTTGTTGACATGTACCAACAGTACAATGCAGCGTTCAAATGTTTCAAAACGTATCATAAATGAAAGCTGTTGATAGTTGGTGCTGCATCTTACTACTCCATGCTAGTATTAATTGGTGTGTCATGTCGATTAAAAGAGTATATAAAAGGCTTAAAACCCTTTAGCAAGTTCATCACAAAAAGTCTTTTTTTGTTCAAAAGCCCCTGTGATACTTCTGAACCTAAATTATTCTCTTCAATTTTTTAGTTCCAAATGTTAGTAAGCTACCAAATGCAGAAACTATACTCTCTGATCATTGCTTTTGCCTTTCTTGCTGTGACCATTCATGGAGTGCAAGGAGGAACTATGGTGACTGGTACTGTTTTCTGCGACCAGTGCAAGGATGGCCAAGTGTCACTTTTTGATTATCCTCTCTCTGGTAAGCCTTTTTATTCACTTTAAGCCATCTGGAACTGTAGTGTGGTCTAATAGTTCTTTAGCTACAAATAATCCTTGGAATAATGTAGAGAATGTAGTATGCTTTGGTAGTGGAAAATAATTTTGATGTGATTATATCGGAGATTACTATAGCTAACAAGTAGTACTTGAACTTAAAGGTCTTTGGGGTAGCTTTCAGAGCGTCAAGGCTGAAGTTATAATGGATAATCTGAACATGTTTTTCTCCAGTCCAAGGAAGTGGGAGAATGGGGGCATCCCTAGCATTCTTATTTCATGTAGACATGTAGAACATACTAGCCATGCACCACATTGGTCTTTATTTCTCCATTTGGGCATCTTTATAGTAGGATGAGGATCAACATACAAATTTGTTTTATGCAATGCTCACTTATATTGATGTTAATTGTCGAAGTTTGATGTTCGTATCAAAGATTCCTAATTCAAGATACTCGTAACTTGGATCAATCTTCAGTAACATTTTGTATAATAAATGAATAATTAGGACAATTGAAACGCCCATTCCAGTCTCATGAAATACAGAGTCATCTCTCAAATAATAGAATGTGTTAGATGGAATCATCTCCTTGAGGGATGATTAACATCATAGTCTCTATTAGAATGCTACATTGCTCCATGGTACATGTGCATATATAAGATGTTTTATTAAGCTTCTATTAGTTTTCTTCATTATGATACTGAGGGCCAAAATGGTTTCGATTTTGCAGGGATGAAGGTCACATTGGTCTGTCCAGGGAGTGGTGGGCAAATGACTGCATTAGGAGAAGAAACCACCAACATGTTAGGCAATTATGCCATGTCTTTGGATGGCACACCTGATTTAAGTAGTTGCTACAGTCAGATTTCAGCAAATAGTAATGGACCAGACTCTTGTGGTGCGGCAACTGGACCAGCAAAATCACTTAGGCTAATGTTTAGCATGTTTGATATGGCAATGTATACTGTTGACCCCCTAATTTCTCAACCTGCTCAGCCTATGTCATATTGTCCAAGGTCTTCATCACCCCCGAGCCCTGTAACACTACCACCACCTGAAACCTCCCATCCTCCACCTGTGGACCCTGTCACCCCGGTGTTGCCTCCTGCATCACCTAAAGCTCCAACTCCAGCATTCAAGTTTCCGCCTATGCCTCCACTACCTCCATTGCTTCCTATGCCACCAGCACCTTTCTTACAAGAGTCAGCATGTTCAAATGAGTAAGTTTTCACTTGATTCAATTTTGTTTTGTTTAGTCCCAGTCTAAATTTAGATTTACGGAGTATCAAAAAAAAGATTGTGAGAAAAGATGCCAACAAATAGTACTGATAAAAGTGAAAGTGGACATACATGCCAGAATCACCCAAAGGGAGAAGTATATTACTATCATGAGAAAACTCTACATGTAGACTTTATTTTCAACTCTAGAGAATCCTGATGCAACCCTCATGTTTCTACTAATGTGCATTATAGCAAAATCTGTTTGCCTAACACTTTAGCTACTAGCTATTGGACCATTTCCATTTTGGTTATGCATGCCTTAGGAACTTTCACTAGTATAGCTCGATCAATAGCTGATTAGCTGTATTTCCATTTGCGCACTTGTTATTTTTGTTTTTGGGCCTTTTTAACTATAATAGTGAACCATCCACGGCATTAAGCTACTTATGGGGTAGTCATAGCGTCTACATATTTGGTGACTGCAGATATTGATAACCAATTCAATAGATATTGATTATGCAGTCAAAACTTGGTCACAGCCCTCACATGCAGATCATTAGGTGCATCTTGAGTACCTATTTTCATTTTACGTTTTTTTTACCTTTTGTGTTCATATAATCAGATTTGATTTTAGTTCTGTTGTCAGAATTGAATCAACATATACGGAGTATAAGAAAGCTTTATCTGCTATTAGCCTCTCCCTTATTGCTTTTTTCTGCGTAAATAATCGTTCTTAATTACCATTGATGATTGAATGACCAGATATTGGATGATGCCCGAGTACAAATGCTACTGGAGAGCGGTAAATCCAGACATGGCGGTAGCTCTGGTGTTTGGTCCCCTAGCGGCGGAAAAGTACGGCACTGATATGACATTGTGGCAAGGGCTTCAAGGCAGGGGAGACCCTTACAGGACCCTCCTAAGAGAAGGCGTAACAGCACTTCTTAATTCCTATAACAGCTTCCACTTCACCTACAATGCACTTGAAGTTCTACACCACTTCAACACTGCATTGATGGGGTCCACTCGCAGTGTCCTCCTCACTGCCCTGAGGTTCAAGAGGGCCAACTCTGGTGATCATGGCCATATTCCATGCAAACTCAAGTCTTGCCATTGATTTAGTATATTACGGTATCCATATATACTCCATAGCTAGAGATTAATTTAGTAGGGCGGCTGGTGTAAGTTCCTGTATGTGCCTATTATTACTGAAATATATATGTCCCACATTAATTTTAATTTGATCTCTGATAACTGATCAGCATTTCCTTAGATTATCTATCACATGCATAGTACTCATAATCTACCATATGGTGCCCTCTATTATATGTCCAACATGTTATATTGAAAAAGAACTGCTCACATCTCTTCATTACGTAGTACGTATCAAAAATGAGAGATTTTGGATAATGATGCAAATTTTATGCCATAACAACTGTACCATGTAATTATTGTTGAAAATTGTTGCAGAAGCACAAAAAAACAGAATTCGCAGATGCAACACATCCGTTATACGGAGTACAAAATATTCCATTGTGAAGTCTATAGATCAGATTAATCCACTTCTTGTATAGTTGAACTGGTCGACTTCAAAGAATCACGCGGCTAATATCAATATGGCCCATGAAATCATTAAACTGACAATGTGGGCCAATTAGAGAGCTTAGTAAAAGGAGAGTACAATATATAATTGGACATTTGAACACGAGCTTTTAATTTCAAAGACCAAAGTATGAAATACAGTCGTATGTCGTGGAGTACCATTCAGACATCATTACAGTCTACAGAGAAAAGAAAAAGAAGGTAATAAATACGTATTCTACATTTCTACGTGTTGCCTGAGAAAGCAATCACCTTTAGTGAGGTTACGTATAAAAAATGTCGGTAGTATCCGCGGAAGAATATGTAGCACTAGTATTATTAAATAGTACTAGTAATGCTCTTTATTCCCACAGATATACCATTTACACGTTCCTCACTTCCAACTTCACGAGTACTAAAAAAAATAAAAAAAATAAAAAAAAAAAAAACTTCACGAGTACTATGCTACTCTATGATTTTTAATAATGTCTGCGAACACTGATGATTCAGTAATGTGTGTCTGCCCTGGCCTAGCCATTGTTTTAGGGATAATCATTTTTACATCCCAAAAATTATTTTGACACTCTATTCTGTTTTATATGTAGTACTCCGTATGAGTTACCGTTAGTCCATTAACGATGTCCTTCTGGTAAACAGGAGCGTTATAAACACTTTTTGAAGTGTAAAAATCAGTTTTCATGGTTTACTTGAATGGAAAATTGAACTTCAGAGGTGTAATAAGTTTTTTAGCAGTTACTATAGCGATGGAGGAGGAAATTAGGTAAATGCATCCCAATTTATTAATATGTGTGCCTTTAATTTGTTTACCGATTATTACCTTTATGTACCAATTTATCTTTTATTATGGTATCGAATATCATCACCTAGAGGTCAAAACTCGTTAACGTACGGATATACGAATGAGCTCCTAGTCGATCTTCACTGTTTGGTATCTTCACTGTTTGGTCCGTACTTGCGAGTTTGAAAAACTTAACTCATCATCATTCAACTCAAAGCGAAGCGGTAACTTTTTTTAGCTAGTCAACCAATCATCTCGTGGCAAAAGCCTTGTTTAGGGGGATGTCTCAAAGCAATCTTTTGAGGTTCTCATGGATTATATTTTTTGTTCATTCCAAATTCCAATACATGCAAGTTATTAGAACCTCAAAACGTTGCTAAAATAGCTCATGAGTTAACCTGGCCTCTCTAAAAAAGTTGGTTGGATTCTCTACATCATGTATGCAAATTTGTTTTAATTAGTAAGTGTTGAGGAGCAAAAGATGTAAACTCAAGTACCACATCAGAACAAGGGTCTATAGACTTGTTTTTAAGAGTCTACCAACTTAATTAGTATAAGATCTTTTGAGAAGGAGCTAGCACGTTTAAGGTCAGATTCATGGGGGTATATGCCTAAATTAAAGCAAACAAATCATACATACTAATGTGATCGAGTAAATTCAGGTAGCGATTCGAGGGGCCAAGCTAAGTCCAATCAGAGTTGAGGTTATACCTTGTAATGGGGACGCAACATACAGATATTGGGACTTGATCCATGGCTGATATGTCGATGAAGCATAAAGTCTTGATGTTGTTGTAACACAGCACAACCCAATTAGGGTTGATAAAATGAATGATACAAAGTACAAACCCAATTACACCAACTTAATTAATATGAGGTCTTTCAAGAATGAGCCTCACAAAAAATATGAGAGAATTTGGCCCGAAATGTATGATATCATACTAATGTGAGTTGAGGTGGCAACACAGGGGCCCAAAGTAAGTTATTTAAGTTTCAACACTTATACTTAAAAATATATAAAAAATCATTAAGTGGCTCGTCAAAAATCCAATAATATGAGTTTGTGAAGATTTTATTAATTAAATCCAATAATATAAGTTTTGTTAATAAAAGAATTAGGTTCCCATAAAATTGATGCCATATATATAGAATTCCCACCCATTCCTATACAATTATCGCACTTTTTCCCTGAAAGCCAAAATAAAACCCACTCTTGGCAAATATTGTAGTTGTACTGCATGTATAAGTTCTCCTCGATCAGTAACATACACACTATTGCTCGTTTGCTCCTACTTGGTAGCATTTAGGGTTAGCATTACCAACCGCCATGGCTACAAGACTATTTTAAGAATAGCGGATCTGGGAGACTGGGACACAGATTGAGATCACACCCATCTACGTAAAGAAGGCTGCTCGTCAGAAACACGACAATGCTACAAGATTTGTTAGTTTTAAAATTGATGTATGCATTATACGTCATCATCAAATAATGTACGTATATCTCCCCCTCTTATTGGAATCTTCATTGCTAGTGCTCTATAACATTATTATACAAACTGATCGAGTATTAAGTATTAATCCTTTGAGTATGAGAGAGTATTAAAGTGGAGAAGCATATGATTATGATATATAATTTGATTAAGATTAGCCTAGTTTTGCGTGTTGTAGGGCATAGGGCGGTGGGTGGCCCACAAGTGTAGCTTTTAGTGGGTCCGACCTTGCTGTTGCTAGTATGAGAGCAGACAAAAGCAGGGAACCTTCTTATCCTCCCTATGTATTTTCACACCCACTCTCTAGCTCTGAGCAATTAGAATCTACAAAGCCAAAGTGATACTAATACCTTGGCTGGCATATCATGCTACTCTTAATTCTCTTTATCAAGGTTTTACCTAATTAATATGTGAAACCCCATCGTCTTAAGTAATGGTTTTCACATTGATAACTTGCTATGATATATGTTGGTCTCTTTTGATTGTGTGTTGATCTTCCTTCCTATCTGTGCCAAGGCATATCGAGGCAGAAACATTAGCTAGGTTTAGTGATGCATTTACCAATTTGGCTACTTGGGGAGCTGATATTGGGTTACAATAATATTATTTTTAATGGTAAGGGGAATCCTATTAGGTCGGACTCCTCTCGGGTTAAGCGATCTAGTTTTTGCAAGCCAAACTCAAGTTGGAGGGAGTTAAGAGATATCCACCTTAAAAGTCTAGTAGGTTTCAAATTTGTTACCTTAATGTTACAATATGAAAATTTTACTAGTAGATCGACCTCTCTTGATGATTGTGCTAAAATCAATTATCAAATTTATCTACTCAAACTTTTGTTGAGATGTGCTTAATGATTATGTTAGATAATAAAAGAGTGCTGAATAGAGCTTAAACTCCTCATATAAGTATGCATGTTTCATCCCTTTTATTAATGAAATATGTTGAGTGTGAAAATTTTACGTCTTGATATCTTGATATTGTTCTATCAAAATTTCGGTGTGAAAATGTTGAGTGTACGTCTTGAATTTGCAAAGCTTAATATATACTCGTAATTACATTGATTGAGCTATTGTTTGCTAGGAAAATTATTTTTCTATATTAATTAGAAAAGTTCAAGCTTACTTCCTAAGAATGATCAAAATGTTCCCATTCGGACAGATAAATACTCTTGTAAACATTAGAAAATTATTGCAATTTAAGCTCCTCTTATAACTAAAATGTACCTCAATATATTATTTTACTACACAAACTTATGAGGTTCGATCAATACTAAAAAGAATGAGATTCTTTACTAGAAAAGAATATGCTGAGATAAGTTTACTAATGGCATGGTACATAGCACTATAAGAAACTTTACCAAATTACTAGGGAGGTAAAAGAAACGGGAAAAAAACTAAATCCAGATTTTCTAACTAACATTTCCAATATGGTTTCAGTCCACTATCCCTGTTTGATTGATCATGTTATCCATCTTTATTGATCATATCCTTTTGGATTGTTTCCTCATTACAGTTTTGTCTTGCCTTCGACCTCTCTCTGTCTTTATCTCTCTATCTCACAAGTTGTGTGTCTTTGCACTTTCTTACGTACATAAACAATCACGAAGATGAGGAAAAGAAAAGGAGAAAAAGCAAGGCAAAGCCGCAAAAGAAAATGCAAAGGATAGTGGTCACTACTACCAGTAGTGGCAAAGGATGTAATAATCTCGAAATGGACTAACTTTAGCTACGATCCCAACAGTAGCTCTATATATTTCCGTTCCAATCTCATACAAGCTTGTCTTGTCCCTGTTCACTCTTTCCTTCTGTTCACCTCCTCCTTTACCGAAAAGATTAAAACTTCTTCATTTCCAAACGCCCTCTTCTTAGTTTCTTTTTCTCTTTTACTCTATTTCTAGCTCTTGCAAAGTCATAACTTAGTACACTAGTGGAAAATGGCACCAGTGAGTCTTCCACCAGGATTTAGGTTCCACCCTACAGATGAAGAGCTCGTGGCTTACTACCTTGATAGGAAGATCACTGGCCGCAAAATCGAGCTCGAAATCATCCCTGAAATCGATCTTTACAAGTGCGAACCTTGGGATTTACCAGGTATATATATATGCATAAAATGTCTAATAAGTTTTTGGTTTGACGGAAGTGCACTAAGTCACAAATGAGAATCGAATCCCCAACCTTATGATTGGGATAAAGTACCTCTAACTACCTGAGATAATCCTTGTTCTCGAAATTTCTAATATCTAACTTGTGCTTTTAATTCAAATTCCTACTTATGGTGCAAGTATATGAGTCTCCACTGCATGTGATGCTAGCCTAGGTCTCTGGTGCAACATATATATTCTAGAGGCTAATTTGTACATTTATTTTAAATGCATACTGTATGATGCTTGATTATATAAGCTTTTAATGATTTTTTTTGTCAATTGGTACGTGTAGAAAAGTCGTTTTTGCCGGGGAAGGACTTGGAGTGGTACTTCTTCAGCCCTAGAGACAGGAAGTACCCAAATGGATCGAGGACGAACCGAGCCACTAGGGCAGGCTACTGGAAAGCGACTGGGAAGGACAGATCGGTGTACTCGCAAAAGAGACCAGTGGGGATGAAGAAGACATTGGTGTACTACAAAGGGAGAGCTCCTCATGGCATTAGGACTAATTGGGTAATGCATGAATATCGCCTTCTTGAGTCTCTCTCAGGCTCCACTCCCTCCCTCAAGGTATTTCATTTGATTTGCATTAGTTAGTATCCTACATATTTCTAGCTTAATTCTACGTTTAGTTTTTTCCTTTTTAATAGGTGAGCTATGTTTATTTTGGATAGAAATAACGGAAGAACCATATAAAGCTATCAGGAGAATCATGTAGTTCCTGAGAAGCCCTAAAATTTAGAAGATAAAATCAAATTTTTATTCCATAACACTTCCAAACTTGCATACTCAAATAAAACAACGGAGATTCATACTACATTCTATCCAAACATAGTAAGAAAAATACTCCGCACTAGTTATTGTCTACTGAGATACTGTATAGCCACTATAGTAATTTGGATGCTCTTGTGTTAATTTCAGTTGCTACAGTTTCTAGTTTCCACTGCAGAAATATCAAAACAAATATTGAAGATAATCTTCCTTTACATATAGTCATTTGATCAAATTGTAATATGCCCCTTTTTAAAACAAATCCTCCTTCACAAACAGGAAAACGTAAAGTTAGAGAAATGGTCTTCCGAACACAGGAATTAAATGAAAAAGAAAATCGATAAAAAAAGATGGAATATATCGATCGAGCAGAGAAAGAGAAGAACGACGTTGCATGACAAAGATTCTTTAATAAATCATGATTATGTGCATGAGATCCAGCAGACTTACTCGACAGCAATCATGTAATCATCATCTTGATCGTCTTTTTGTAGCATAACAGCGTAATAACCTAGATGCAAATGCTTTTATCATTCATAAATTATTATTCTTACTGTCTTTTGTTAAACACTTCTTTTCAGGCATGTTACACACTTCGAATATTTTCGAAAACCTCTTTCATCTGTTCTTAGCGTAAAATTAGTAATATTCACATCTCGCTCTACGTTCATTTCTCTTGTCTACTTGCTTATTTTGGACATGACATGGTAATAACTTGATTATTAAGTAGAGAGTTTTCTCATTCTTGCTGGTATGCAATAACTCGATCAGGACATAGCCATGTGTGCGTGTGGGTGTACCCTAGCTAAATATATATTTTCCATGTTTATGTAGGAATCATATGCATTATGTCGTGTTTTCAAGAAGACTATTCATAACAATTCGAGAATCAAAGAAGAAACGGGAAACACTATAACCCCAGATAACGAATGCATAGATGAAGATCTACAAGGGGATGATGTTAGTGGTGTTGGAGTTTCTAGAGGAGAGAACTTTCCAGGACAAGAAGGTTTTTCTAAGTTTCCCTCAGAAGCTTCTTCAGAGCTTACTAATCAAGAAGCAACTCCTACAGGAAGTGCTCTAAGTAATGAGTATGATTTACAGGCTCCAATGTTCACCACAGATGAAGCTAATAGTTCAGCAAATTTCTACCCGTTTGGCTTTGATTATTCATCCAATCTTATGCAGGTATACATTAATTTAAAAAAAATTGGTTAGATTTTATAACAATATGTTCACAACTTAATTTTCTCATGCAAATAACTGTAGAGCTTTAGAAATCAGGTCAAAGTTGATTTAACCAACCTTTAAGTATCTGCTTTTAAGAGTGCGGCCCTAAGCAGGCAAATACTTGTTACTTTTATGCTGTTCTTGTATGAAGAAAGTAGTTTTTCACTTCAAATAATTTTCGGAGGAGAATGTCACCTTTCATGGTAATTTATACAAGTATATGGTCAGTACATAAAATAGTAATTAGAACAGTAGCCAAATAAAATGCACGTCAGATTTCTTCTAAATAAACTGAACATACATACGGAAGAAGTAAAGTGAGAAACCCTAATTGGTTTTCTGCATGGAAGAAGGGGCTAGATCAATAGATGGAAATATATGCTGACTTATCTTAAAGCTAATTATTAGATATTTGTAATATTTAGTTAAAGTTTACATAGGCTGGTATGTCCTTACAATTTGGCCTGGTGTAGAAGTGTGATTTTTAAGATGTTCTTCTTCTTATTTCTATTCTCTTAGGAACTCTTAGAGAGTGGCTTTTGATTATTAAAAACAAAAGGTATCCTGAAAGAGGAAACTAATGATTTGTTCACATACCATGAAAAGTAAAGTACCTCCAAGTTCTTATAAGCTGGAAATGGTCCAACAAAGATAAGCCCTTTGATTATCTCTTTTGATCCTAAAAGTAAGAAAGGTTGCAAGTGATTTAACTTGCCCTCTCCTTCTTTTCATAAAGCTTTAATTTGCTTCTAATGATCTCGTAGACTGGATGACCGGAGAACCTAGCTTTCTTCACCAATTTCTATAACTTCTTTTGACTGACTACAAAAAAAGATATTTTACTACTTTCTCCCTCATTTTACTCACTTCCCGTCACTCAAAAAATCCAGCTCTTTTGTTTCCATACATTTCGGCAGCGAAGCTTGTTTTTCTCTATATCACTGATTCTATAATAATAAGAAAGAGAGATACAGAACTATTTGATTTGATTTGTCTTGACAAGAACACGATATTTTGCATCTTTATTGTTTGTAGGATATGCACATGACAAGTAATTACTTCAATTTGCCACCTTTGGTGATCGAGGATTTTCCACAAATAAATGTATCAGAGACCACAATGCTGAAGCCTATAGAACATCAAGAGACTATGGGGTGTGACAAGTTCAAGGAATACATGAAAGGAGCAGTCATGTTTGAAGACATATTTGATCTTTGCTCAACACAAGGAAGTTCGATTCCTCTGCCCCTAGAACACTGACGATCATATGATGAAGCTTCACATTTGCAAATGACACACACTATATACTCTAACAAAAAAATTAATTTTGGTGAATCATAAACCCAAAAAGAGAAGGGTGGATTATTTTTGTTATCCACACAGGTTGGTGGGGTTCATATAGCTAATGCCCTAAAAAAGAAAGGGCATTTTGCTCTTTTTTCTTTCGTTTTTGATTGATAAGAGTGTTCTTAGGCAATGCTCCCATAGAGCGCATAAGACCAAGAGCAAAATCAGAGATATACTAGTTTTCACTAATTTCTCCAAGGTGGAGTAGGACAAGTCATACTGAACGGTTCTCATCCAAGTTGTATTATTATTTTGTTCTTGGTTTTATCTCTTTTTACACTTTGTACTTAATTCGTTTTAATGTATATTTCCGAGTTCAATTTGGAACATGAAGCTCATGAAAATGGTGCCTTAACATATACTCCCTCTAGTTATGTTTATTCTTCATAGAGAAACATTTCACATTTGCCAACGCACATTTTGTATGTTAAATATCTTTAGTTATATCACCAATTTTCGTCTAATTCTATTTCGAGCCAAAACGAAGTTTTTTCGTGTATTACAAAACCGGCTTTTTTGGTCAATTTTTTATTTTCCAGAAAAATTCCCGAAAGTGACCTGACATCCTGCTACGATATATTGGAGCATAATTTGAGCAATATGGCAATGTCATTCCTTCGTTTTTATAGATTTAATTACGGTGTGTTTATCGCACGATTCGAGAATGTGAATAATGGACGAAATCGATAGTTTGGGCAAATCCCAGGCTACTTTTATCCAATTTTATTCTTCCAATATTATTTATATATGTCTAGGATGTCTCCCGCCAATTTTCGTTTGATTCTATTTCGGGGCCAAAACGAGGTTATTTGATGTATTATAGTCCATAAAAACCGCCTTTTTTACTCGATTTTTGATTTTATGGAAAATTTCCCAAAAGTGACATGGCATCCTCCTACGATATATTGGAGCATAATTTGAGCATATGGCAATGCCATTCCTTCGTTTTCATAGATTTAATTTACGGTGTGTTTATCGCACGATTCGAGCATGTGAATAATGGACAAAACCGATTGTTTGGGCTATACCTAGGCTATTTTTGTCAATTATTTTCTTCCATTCTTCATTATATATGTGTAGGATGCATCCCGCCAATTTTCGTGTGATTCTATTTCGGGGCCAAAACGAGGTTTATTCGTGTATTATAATCCACAAAAACCGGCTTTTTTGGTCGATTTTGGATTTTCTGGAAAAATGCCCGAAAGTGGCATGGCATCCTCCTACGATATATTGGAGCATAATTTGAGCATATGGCAATGCTATTCCTTCGTTTTTATAGATTTAATTACGGTGTGTTTATCGCACGATTCGAACATGTGAATGATGGACGAAATCGTTAGTTTGGGCAATGCCTAGGAAACTTTTATCCAATTTTATTCTTCCAATCTTATTTATATATGTCTAGGATGCCTCCCGCCAATTTTCGTTTGATTCTATTTCGGGGCCAAAACGAGGTTATTTGATGTATTATAGTCCACAAAACCCGCCTTTTTTACTCGATTTTTGATTTTCCGGAAACTTTCCCAAAAATGACCTGGCATCCTCCTACGATATATTGGAGCATAATTTGACCATGTGTCAATGCCATTTCTTCGTTTTCATGATTTAATTTACGCTGTGTTTATCGCACGATTCGAGCATGTGACTAATGGACAAAACCGATTGTTTGGGCTATGCAAAAGCTACTTTTTGCCAATTTTCTTCTTCCATTCTTAAATATATATGTTTAGGATGCCTCCCGTCAATTTTCGTTTGATTCAATTTCGGGGCCAAAACGAGGTTTTTTCGTGTATTATGGTCCACAAAACAGGCTTTTTTGGTCGATTTTTGATTTTCCGGAAAAATTCCCGAAAGTGACCTGCTATCTTCCTACGATATTTTGGAGCATAATTGGAGCATATGGCAATGCCAATCCTTCGTCTTGATAGATTTATTCTGTGTTTATCGCACGATTCGAGCATGTGATAATGGACAAAAGCGATTGTTTGGGCAATGGATAAACTACTTTT